>APFE030558882.1:27923-63375 GCA_000404065.3 Pinus taeda | reverse complement strand
CCCATAGTTCTTGTACTAGCTAAGATACTAGTACGTAGGCGCCGACCTACAATCTTCTCTCCTCCAGGTACCACGTTTCATAAATTTTTATACTGGATACGCTGAAGCACAACACTACAATCTGAAGGCCACGTTTCATCCAATTTTCATACTGGACCCATCAATATCATTGAAACATCACTAACATTATCAATTCTTTGAATCATTCAATACTGAACCCTGTCAACACAGTGTAGAACCATGAACTCTGCAACACTATTCAGAATCAACTGTATCATCAAATCATAGCTCAATTTGTATACACTACTTAGATAAGCCAAACCCGCGTACATACGCGCTTTTATCAAAGCCAACCCGCGTACATATCTATAAATAATCAATCATGACATGCAGATTTTTCATACTTAAGTTATACCCAGTTCAGAACATTACATGCGTCAGTATACAGATCTAGAACAAGCATAATCAACCATATAGAGATAGTTCATTCCAAACCATTTGATCCCGATTTATCCCTAGATCTTGTTCTCCATCAACTTGTGAGATCTCTCCTTAGCTTAGATCAAGCAACCCATAACCTGCATACTGGATCTCATCCTTCATCAAATTTTCAAGACTTTTTCAATCACCTGCCTAATGATCTTCTTCTCCTTTTATAGTCTTAGGCCTTGCTCAATACCATGGTCCAAAACCATGACAAACCAATACCATGCATAAAATACTAGGGATCAACACATCTGACGAGGTACCATGGTCCAAAACCATAGGTTCAAGTTCCAAGGACTAACCACCACGGACCAAAGGTAAGTTTTCCAACATATACGCGCTTTTCTTTGCATGAATGAGCGTGCATACGCATACGCGACTTGGTAATGCCTAACCCGCGTGTATACGCGGCTTTGTCACAATGAACCTGCGTATATTGATATTCTCTTCATTCTTGTAGACTGATCCTTGCTTCTGACCTTCTGCACAATGATTTGTCACCTGTGTGGTTTGCCATCAAGGACAACACTTATCTCATAATGCCAACAATCTCCCCCTTTGGACTTGATGGCAAAGCTAGCTTGTCACTCTTTAGAACTATCGTCTGATTCCTTTGAGTTGTCCTGCCTCCCATGCATTCAGTCACATCTGATATCTCTTCTGTAGATTCATCTAAGTATATGTAAGTGATATGATCTTCTATGAGAGGGTTGCCATCAAGTACAACACATGCATCATAATGCCAACATTTGCCACAGATAAGTTGGTCATGAAAGAGGTTGCATACCACATCTCCATAAGGTTATCTATAAGATTGCATAGGAGGAAGAAGGCACCATGGCCTACACTTCCTTTGTGGATTGGGTTGTACGAGATCCATACCTTGAAAGATGCAAATGTCGAGACCGAGGACTTGAAGAAGTTTGGGTTCGACACCAAGAGCTTCATTCCGTATGATCCCCACTACATATGCAAGAACCACTATGCGAAGGTGTACTACCCATGGATCCACGTGGCATGTCTTGGCCAGAGGAAGATCCTTGGAGGTATTCCTATAACTCCTTTAGGCTCAATGAACTAGTCATCATGGTTGTAGAATGGAAAGCAACACTACAGGCAACAACAACACATGAAGAAACAACAACAACAACAAAAATGAGCAACAAACCAACGCAAGGCAAAGACAGGAGGAAGATTGCCGAGCGGAGAGCACAAAGGATGAGAAAAACTACAAGTTCAAAGAAGATCCACTCATTGAGAGAGTAGCTTTGGAGATAGATGCAAAGAGGTGACAATGAGAAAGGAGAGTAGAATGGAAGAGAAGAGAGAAGCAAAGGTTGGGAGAGATGGAAAGGAGATTGCAGGAGACAGAGAAGAAATTGAAAACAGAACTAGAGCTCATGAGGAGAGGAAGGGAAGAAAGGAAGAAACATGAACAGGAAGAAGGACAAGGCACACTGATAGAGAAAAATACGTAGATATAGGTTGAGACCGAAGAGAAACTAACATATGAAGAAGAGGGTGAGAATGTGTTGGTTTAGAAACTTACTTAGTAGGTTTAGCAGTTGGTTGAGGTAACAGACATGGAGACGGAACATGAGCTAGAGCACCAAGACACCGATCTCATGTCGAGGGCATTGGAGATCGCACCATAGTCTTTGCCACCTCCAAAATCACAACCAGTCCCAAGTGAGAAAGGAGAAATGGTTCTCCTTGATGATGATCCGAAGACAAATGTGTATAATCTAGCATTTGAGGTGACACATCAGAGAATTGTATAGGCAAGAAGAAATCAGCTCCTGGATGATCATACATCACATGTGCACACGAAATAAAGGGTGATTGTACCATATGTTAGAAGACATCCAGTTGCCATGGCTGAGGCTTCTAAGGCTTATGCAGAATCCATGAGTTTGACAACCAAGTTATTGATAACAGAGAATGAGTGAATGGCGAATAATTTGCAAGAGGCTAGGTAAAGAACAAAGAAGCTAGGAGGATCCGCCATGACAGAGATGAGAAAAGAAATAGTGGCAGAGATATCAACTTTGGAGGCCACCATGATGACAATGTATAGAAGATTTGTGACCATGCACAAAACGGTTTTCCATCTACACAGCTTTCAGCAGTAGTGCACACAGACAACCCAAACTCTCAAAGACATTCACATTGTTATTGGGCACATACAAGAATAGACAATGAGGTACAAGGGTGCCTTGATTTAGTTTCGCGAGAGGATGAAGCCATAGAATGATCTAGACACAACATGTATTCAGATGTTGATATGGAACTATGAGAAGACCCCCTCACTCATCACTAGCATTGAGGCTTCCTATGCATGGTTGTTTAGGATTCAGGATGTCATAGTGTGAATGCATTAGATCCCTTCCATCAGAACCCTCACCAAGGCCATGAGGAAGAAACAAATAATGTTGGATGTCAACAAGTACATAAAGCAGTTGATGCATGTAGGCACCAATGATGACTTGCAGCTCAATGCAGAGATCATGCAAAGGTACATCAGTGGTCCAACCACACTTAAGACAATGTTGAACATGCTTCAAGATGAACTGGACAGAGATTTCAGAACCATATACTCGGAATCCATGGAGGAAAGAGTCTGCTTCGACAAAGACGTCATCAAACAATACAGGAACACAATAGTGCAGTACCAAGCTTAGTATTTTTTTCGTCACGGAAGACCATCACAAGGAGGTTACCGAGTTGGTCTTTCCCCAAGACCCTGAGTGATGTTGTTTGTCTTGTCTGGCTGACTCAAGCCTATTTTTGTCCCACATGGGTATATGTGGAAATTTCATTATTGTAAACATATTGTAAGTGAAATTCCAAGTGTCATTAGTGGAATGTGAACAATCATTGTTGCAATGTGAAGAGTCATGAGGGTAGTCCAAGAGTCAAAGGGGAATGTCAAGGGTCACCCCACCTTTTGCTATATATTGAACCTCATAAATCATAGTACAGGATTTTGGGAACCAAGATTTTGGCTAGGCATTGCTTAGAGAAGGCTTGGGGAGTATTGTGACGAGCCTTGGCTTCTCCATACTGTAGAGCGAGTACATCTCTTTGGAGGAGTATGCAGTGTTGACTGTAATGTTCCATTACTCGGGCTAGTGGCTGTCAATGGTGTATGTATGAATGGAAATTTCACTTAATAATATATAACAAAGCCAACACGTTTCATGCATACGTTGTTAGTGTAGTTGGACTATTCTGGTTTCTTTAGCAATGTATATTATTTAACTTACACATTTGTGTATCATGAACTATTTTGTATACAATTGTATGAATATTATTACCATTATGTTGTTGGTTTAACCTGTCACTTTGGATTGTGGACTATTTAGCTTTCAAGTTTATGATGCCATCCAGCTCATGTGTTCTTTTTAGGCTGCGTACTATTACATGCTTCTAAGGGATACACTTCCTTTTCCCCTCAGTGTGTTAGGACCCCCGTGCATCTCACTTGACTTGCTGCAAGGTCACACACACTTGCTTCCGAAAAAGATATCACACTTACCTCTGTGCGCTATCACAGTCAAGGCATTACTTTACTACCGACTGTTGGGACTGCTACTCCAAATGGTTTGAGGTCTAGTTTGGAATTCTTACCGGGGAGACCCCTTGACATGTTGGTGGGTCCAACACTATAAACAAGTTTGTAATCGGAGAAGAGGAGAATTTAGGGGTGCATTAGGAGTTTTTTTTCTCACATTATCTAATATCCAAAAGGAGAAAATTTCTTTAGAGAGTCTTGAGGAGTTTCATTATTGTAATTATGAGAGATTTGTTGTAGATTTTAGAGAGCTTGAACCTCTAGAACAAGACGTTTCTGCACTTTTGTGAAATTGTTTCGTGAAGGAGTTAAAGACTATTTGGATAGTTAGAGGACTTTCAAGGTTTATTTTAAGTTTGTAATTGATTAGATTATTGTACAGTTATAATCTTAATATTCCTTTTAAATGTTTCTCTCATATTGGTTCAAGTCTTGTTCCATTAGTGTTATAAAATTGGTTTCTCATCTTGGTTCAAGTTTTCTATTAGTGTTATAAAATTGGTCTCAACACTATTGTTGATCTCATCGTTTTATACTAATCCATGCCTTGTTTAAAGTTTTCTTTTGCAGAGTTGAGCAGAGTATTGAATCAATATTGATAATGAATCCATGGAGTTTATTTCCAATAGTTTAATAATTGTTTATTTACCCATTTCAAGTTTATCTTGTTTTCTCTTATATTGAGTTAGAAGAACTATTTCTCTTCCTTGATATAAATCTTATAATGGATTCATGTTTTGGATTGGATTTGGAGGTGTGTATGAAGTTATTTTAATAACTATTTATAGGAATAATTTCATTGCACATTTTTTCATACTAATTGTAAATTATTAGTCCCTGCCTGGGACTATAAGCGATCGATTCATTGTTGACCGAGCATTAGTTTATACTTTGACCGATTTCTTTTCAGTGTTTTGGCATTTTAACCTAAGTTTAATGCTCCCAATTTCATTCAACAAACTTTTAAGCAAAGTTTTTGGTTCGGAAAACAATTGAGGTCTTATTGCAGCCTTCACGTTGCCCGATGCAAAAATATTAACGCAATATCATCTTATCCTAAGTAGGCTGGTTGAAGCAAAGTTCTGCTAGTTTGGCCCGTTTCGAAACTTAGGTCGATCAATTTTATTGTAAATATAAACCCTCAAATTCTCTAATTTAATTTCATTTGCTTGAAATAACCTTGTTCAATTCAATTAGTGCATATACCCCATGTAACTCAATGAAGTTTACAATAAAAATTACAAGTGAAAATATTATATATTAGCGAAACATATATCCCTGTTCTAAATCATTAAATTACCATGGAAAATGCTTTGCTATGATATCTCTCTGAGATATGGAAGACGTCCACCCGTAACATCTTTTACTGATAGGTGAAGAATTCGAGTTGCCTCTACCTCATACACTTTGTGCTAGATATTTATCCCATAGACACTTAGGTGAAATATTTTATGAGAGTGTTTCTGATATACTAACAGTGAACTATTGACGCAATATCATGTTATCCTAAGTAGGCTGGTTGGAGCAAAGTTCGAAACTTAGGTCGGTCATTACACGTGTGCAGTGTGGCCTAAACTAATTGCCACATTACTAATACGCGTTCTCATCTCTGGTTCACTCTCAGAAAGCTCCACTTACAATCTAGCCTTCACACACATTCTGCTACTTGATATTCATCATTCCCTATGATATTCATCATTCCCTATGAATTTCAACCATGATTACCATGATTTTCTTGACGGTTTTATTTTGATGCAGTGAGTTGTTTGTATTGTGGTATCAAAAAATTATGAGTTCAGTAACTGTGTTATGGTGGTATTAGAATAATCCACAGACTTGAAGAAAAAGGTTATGGCAATGGAGAAGCCAAGAGGTAGTGTTCGGTTTGATGGTCCAAACGTGGATGTTCTGGTGGACTTGGGCCATCCTCTTCTCAACAAGGTGGTTGATGGTTTTATCAAAGTGGATGGGTAAGTACAGGCTTCACTTTATTTTCCTTTTTCATGTCTTTTCTTCCCTTCTGATGTTTGTGTAGATGATTATGATGCTGGTTTTGGGTGTGTGGTTTTTGCCCAGATTGGTGCTCTGAAGGCTGCCTCTCAAGATGCCTACAAGTTGGTTTTGCAACGTGAGGAAGAGTTGGACATAATTTTTTTATATGAGTTTTTTTATATGAGTTTTGTGTTGTGTTGTATTATTGATCAGAAATATTTTTGTTTTTTCAAAAGAAGCTAGCAAGGCTTCGTTCGAGAACATGGTATGAGCTTTATTTTTGTGTTCGTAGTTTCTGTATTTTGTGTGTTCTTCCCAATAAAATCTCAGACAAGTTTGATTTCTTTAGTTTCTGTATCTTGTGTTGTGTTCTACCCAACAAAATGTCATAGACAGGTTTGATTTCTGTGGTTACATTTCCAGCACTTTCCCAGTCCCAAATTGATCCAAGTCCAAAAGTAATATGACACACTCCAAGCGAATAAACTTGGCTAAGTGGGGGTGGGGCATGTGGGCTACATGCGACCCTTGTGTGCCGTCCTTACACATTCTTTTATTCTTTTTAATTTTATGTTTATTATTTATTTTATTTGTGTTCCTCTCTGCCTGGAAAATTGCAACACCGTGTCATTCATTATAATTCTATGTTTATTATTTATTTTATTAATTTTCATTAATTTTTTAAATTTATTTCGTGTTGTTTGTGGATGGCAATGAGCAACTCATGTGTCATTAAAAATTTTCTGATTAGAATTTTTAACCGCCCTTAAAAGCTCATGATTTCCTGACTTCTCCTCACAAAACAATAAAATCTTTGATTTGGTGTATATTACAGAAGGAAACTATCCTAGAAGATGGCCATTATTTATGGAAAATTGCTCCTATTCCAGGAGTTTGATTTTGAGGTTGTGGTAAAGGTGAGAAAGCTCAACGTATGAACTGATCACTTATCTCGGTTGGAATATGGAGAATCAGGAGTATATGTAGATGATAAACTTCTGGATGCTTACTTGTTGAGAATTGAAGCTATTTGCGACTACCTTGCAGATATTGCATTGTTCCTTAGTACAGGTACCTTTCCTGGAGACTATTCTGCAATTCAGCCATCATGAAAGAGGTCATTTGGTTGACAATTTAAATAAATCGATATGTCATTTTTATTTTATGTGAAATACTATATATTCAAATAAAAATAAAAATAAAAATATTAAAATAGAAATAAATTAAATAATATCAATTTAGAATATCAAGTGAATGGATATACATTTAAATTAAAAATAACTAATTTTCTTTATCTAACGATTTTGTTTTTATCTATATAACTTCTAAGTAAAAACTTTCACTGGGTATCTATATAACTTCTAAGTAAAAACTTTCACTGGGATATATATAGTTTATCTTTTTTAATTTTTTAATGTTTGGGAAGATTATATCTTCATCATATAAATCTAAATCTAGAAATCTAGATTTCATTTATTAAGAAATTTAAGATTCATTGAAATTATAAATTTAAAGTACACTGTACACAATCTAAATATCTCAAAATTTTAAAAAAAATATTGAATCCTCATATATAATAAAAAAAAAATCAATTTAAACAACATAAATCAAAATTTCATTACAATTTTTTCACTAAATTATAACCCAAAAAATTTCATTACAGTTTTTTCACTAAATTATAAACAAAAAAAAATAACTCCTTTTCCTTCCTGATTTTTAGTTTTTCATGGTTTCTCTATCTGTAAAGACCGTAAGCCATGTGATTGAATTATTTTCTTTCCTTTGCCGCGTTAAACTATGAAGTGATTATTTATTTCCTTTGCCGCGATAAAGTATGAACGAGATCAGCCTTGCGGGCAACGACCTGTGCGGATCAGCTAGATATATAAATGAGACGTACATGTACCGAGGCAGGTCCAGACTCAATTTTATCTAACCAAGGGAGGGTAGGTCCGTGATCAGTAGTCAGACTTATTGCGCCATCCCACTAAGATGGAAAATACCGAGTATCTCTCCGGTATCAGAGGAATACACCTGCGCGGATGCCGATGATAATTGTTGACCTGTGTACAGCAGGCTATTGGAATTCTCGAGTACCCACTATTACCATCTCAATGATAGATTAATCCATCGTATTACAATTTTCCGTTTGTGGTTTTCGTTCATAGTCTTGCGCGGAGTTCAACTAGGGTTCAATATTATAATGGCCTCACGTTCGACATTTGTTGACTGCAAAAGATTACAATACACAGTAATTCTCTCTTCTTCATATCGTTGGCCTTGATTTGATACTGTCAGTTTAGAAAAATCCAATAGCGTCAGTTTATGGCCTTTTGATGTTTTTTGTTTTATTACACGCAGGTCTATATTGCAATAGTTTTTTGTTTTTTGTTTTTTTCTTTTCTTTTTTTTATAGAATTGATAAGTGGTTAAAAAATGTTTTTTTAATTAAAAATAATTTTAATACTTAAAATTTAAAAATAGGATTTTTTTTATTAGTTAATTATGAGGTTTATCTATGAAAAAGTGTAAATAAAATACATAAAATTGATACTCGTAGTGTAATAATTATGATGTATATTACTCTTTTACAATGTACCATCAAATCTCACCACTCTTGATTTATGAATTGTTTAATAAAATAATCCTAAACTTCTACAGAAACAACATTAATAGCTACTCCCTTTGTTAGTGGTGTATGAGTATATTGACTAGAAACATGTGTATGATGTTTGGGATTTCATATCATTAAGGTTATGTTTCCAATATTATTTTAAAAATTAAAATATTCAGTCTATTATTTAAAAAAAAAACATTCATTCAATAAAAGTCACTAATTCAAAATTTTAATCGAATTCCCAATATTCAACTTGGCTAATCTTTCTCATTTGATCAATGACTATCTACTTCATCTCACAACTCATTTTGTGAGGGCCACACCAAGATTACATGTTGAGATATACTAATAATAATTCAACTCTATTTATCATTTATATTTTTCATCTATTTTTATTATTAAATAGATTTAGTTTAAGTATTTTCCTCAAAAATTTTTATCTATATTATATATTTTCACAATTTAATTTTAAATTGTCATGTAATATAAAAGGTAAAATCTCAATCAACATTAAAATAAATAGGATTTTATGTTTTGTCTTCATAATTTTAATTATAACTTAAACAGTTAAAATAATTTTTTTTTAGGAACTTTTGCAGTCATAGTTATTGAATTTATGCCATTCTATATGAATTTACTTATTTACTTCGATTTACATATAGATCATACTTTTGAAATATTAAAAACACTTCTAAAATAAACTCAAAAGTGAATTTAAAAGAAAAAGGAGAAATTTCGTGAAACCAGGACAAAGGCAAGCGTTCACAGGGAAACTTATTTCAAACTTAAATCTTATACTAAGTTGTGCTCGCAAAGGTTGTCGAATTGTCTACCACACTTTTTCTCCCCGGAATAATAGTGTTGTCCATTCCATATCCAATTATTGTTATAAACGCATATCTGACAGTACTACCACATTTTTTTAGACAAGGGGGCTGCATCTATAGCTACTTGAACTTTCCTTTTCTCCTCGGAATAATAGTGTTGTCCATTCCATCTCCAATATTTGTTATAAACGCCTATCTGACGGTACTACCACATTTGTTTAGACAAGGGGGCTGCATCTATAGCTGCTTGAACTTTCATGTATTGTCCGGTACGGTCACGAGACACAATCACATTCAACATGACATTAGTTTTTTGAAGATGCCTTTGATCGCTGGCAGACAACCATTTGGGAAAATCATCATCGAATGATTGCAAATCATCCTCAAGATCAAACAATAGGAGTTGACTAGGGAAAGCACAGATATTGAGAGCACAGAACTTGGGTGAATTGAGCACGGCAGAACTGCCCTTAACAATGGCGAGAGAATTATTTGCAATCTCTCTCAAATTGTTCACTGGGATTTCCTACAAGCGCCTTACACTAAACATTTGTGGCTTTGAACTCTTTGTGCCATACATTTGATGCATTTGGAGATCAATATGGTAAGGGTTACAAGCGCTCCATTCCCGAAACATACATTGCAAATGAAGTGCGGAAGACAGGGTTGGATCGAGTGGTTGACCACGTTGGGTTGCATGCAACCCCGACACGCCCCTTTACACTAAACATTTGTGGCTTTATATTATTTGTGCCAGACATTTAACGCATTTGGAGATCAATATGGTAAGAGTTACAAGCACTCCATTACCGAAACATACAGTGCAAACGAAGTAGGCAGGGTTGGATCGATTGGTTACCGGAAAGGAACCCCAGGGAAAATCTGACTGCGTTTCTTGGGTAACAAGTCGACGCTGACAGTGTAGAAGAGACTGCATATGAAATTATTTTTCTTTTTAAAGCGGATGGCATTCTAAGAATAATGGTAGCCCATAACTACATACTGTAGATTAACTAATACAACTGAGCGTATGGGCAATTACACGAGCTTCTCAACTCAATCCCGGCAGGGACTACCGCCACGACAGTGGCACCCTTGTTAAATTACTTTAGTGATTTGCAATTACACGTCAATACTAGATTCAATTCACAGTCCTTTTCCCTCTTTATTAGACATATTTTCTCTTAAAGAGGAGTACGGCTACCCTTCTCCTATTCAAGATAGGGCTTCCTTTTATTCACTTGCATTATAAAGTAGGATTTCATCTAGATTTTCATATATTTCTTTGCACAAAGTCCTCTTTCGTAGAGGCAAAACACCTCAGCGGTTTGATTGAGCCAACATATCGATCAACCTTCTTGCTTGAACGTAATATTTTATCCAATCCATTAAAGATCAAGCAAAAATAATTGTATAATTTTGTATATAGATTTGTGTTAATTAGTGACTTTTGACATTTGACATTTTGAAATATTTGCAACTATTCCATTAACACTCAATTGTAGAATTTATTTCAAATTTTAACATTAGAATTGTTAGCCTAGTATTTTACACAGTTACATAATTATATAATATAATAATGTCATATGTATTATAATAGCATATAACTTATTGTTAGAATATTAGTTTAATCTAGTATTAGATATGTATACTATTAGATATGGTGCTATGTAATATATAGTATAGAAATAAGAAATTTCACTTAGAATTATAAAGATATGTTAGTATTAAAACTAGATTACAAAGATTAGTTGTATTATTAACATCATCATATTCTTATAGTAACTAGATTACAAAGATTAGTTGTATTATAGTAACTATAACACAGATTATATTAGATTGAGTTAGATTAATTCGTATTAGAACTATTATTAATGAATTAGTAATATATAGTTTAATAATAACATTTATTTAAGATTAACATTTAATACAATTATATATTAGTATGTATAATATTATATTTGTATTTGTATTATAGTATTATAGAAATATAGATACTATTAGTATATTAGTATAATATTCTATTATCATAGATTTAGTACTATATGTATTGAAACATAGTTATATATATAATATAGGTAATATTAACATTTGTACTTATTTCATATAGGTATATTAATATAGGTATAACATAGGGGATAGCTATTAATACTTCAGTAACTAATATAACGTTAATATTTATTAGTGTAACATTAACATAAACTTAACATAGTATCATATAGGGTTAAAATTAGTATTACCTTGATGTAGAATAATAGGATTAGGTTAGATTAACACTCAGTTTAGGTTAGGATAACCTTACACTAGTCTAGGTGAGCGGGTATCTAGGCCGAATAAAATTAGTCTTAACCACCATCCCAAATGGAAAAGGGTCTGATTTCGGGCCCTAACTGGGTGGTCTCCTTGTTGCTAATAAAGGTAATTTTTTCCCATCAACATGATGTTTCTTAGATTCTCTCCAAGAATTAGCTCCCTATTTATATTATCATTATGGAATAGTTTGAAGATGGAATCCCACATCTTCTTGGCTATATCCAATTCTGCGATATGGGGAACGATGTGGCATTTAACCTTATCCTGGATAATATACCTAGACTTAGCATCCTCTTTTCGCTAAACTGCTAATAGTGATGGATCTGTTGGTAGCATATTCCTTCAGTCCACACTCCTCCAACAATAATAAGATTGTATATTTCCAAATACCAAAGTTTGATGCACCATCAAGTCTATCCTAATCTCTTAATCTAGCTAAAGCCATTTATGAAACCCTTGAACAATAAATTTGAAGATAAAATTGTGTGATAAATCCTTGATTTCTCCTTCAAAACCCTTGTTCTAAGATCACCAATAAATTCAATGCTTTACTGCTCTGATACCATGTGAAATTTTTGGCTACCCATAAGGTGTTATTAACTAGTTAATTATTTCATGTCACTTATCTACGAAAAATTAATTGATTTACTGGAAACAATGAATAACAACATAGACAACACCAATCATAGATTGAAAATGTAGGAAAATATATGAGAAACCAATCACACAATTTGCACTAATATTTTTGGACAAAAAGTCCCTAGAAAAACCCCAATGTGGGGAAATCAATTTTCAGATTTGAGAGCTTTTATTATTATCTTCAAGAAATAACTACTATTGAGAAATACAACTTCTTGCATCTCTTTTGAAAAGCTACGAAGAAAAATTATTTAATTATGCTAATATAGAAAAACCCACGACTTCCATTTTCAACAATTCATATGACCTTCAGCAACACACACTGGCCTCTGGAAATTCACACTGGCTCTTTCTAGGAAACTCAATCTACCTTCTGGAAGATTCAAATGGCCTTCAAAAAATTCATATTCGCTTCATGTTAACTCACATTGGCATTGGAAAAATCGATTTGACCTTTGGAGGACACACATTTCCTTTTGACAAATAATCTCGACCTCCTCCTATGAATACATTGAGTAATTCAAACTCCTCCTAAAACTCACATCTCACTGGGAAAAACTTTGCATCTTGTGGAGAATAATGATAACAAGAATATTTGGAAAATATTTCCTCTATCATTATTATTGAAAGCCTCTGGTGTCTTCTGAAAATCACCCACTAGAACATATACATGTTTGTTCTCCAAAGTTTCCCATTGATCTTCTGTATAATCTCTCATTCACAAATAAACAACCATGATTAGAATTTCACTTGATCTAATCAATGACTAAGATCATCTTAGAACCTTCTACAAGATTTTAAAGGAAAATCAACCTTATTCCAAGTAACATCAATTAATCATTCACTTTTCCTAAGTTAGACTTAGAAACTATTTAAAATATCACTAATTGACTTAATTAAAATAATTTTCCTAGGCAAACTTGAGGAAAAATTTCATGGGCTTGGAGATAATTAACTCCTTTATGTGTCTAGCCTCAATGACACCTCTCAAGACTAGAACACTTGTATGAGATACAAAAACGAACATGGCATAGCTCAATATCCAACTAGGGGTTATATTTGACACCCTCAACTCTCAACTAGAGTTACAATTTCAGACCTTCTAGAATCTTCTTCAAAGTCCCCACATGCATGAGTGGTGGGTGATGACATGGAATCTAATCATGCCATGCTGGTAAAATAGAGTAGGTTAACTTGCATGAGGCAAATTTTTTCCATATGAACTAATTGATGTGATTCTTGCAATTTTGGAAATGTATTTGTAATAACACTTTTTGCTGCACCTCATGATTGTAAATATCCTTGTGTAAATTTTTGGGTCATATGTAAATTTAACATAAAAATTAATTGATGGCTAATTTGAAGGGGAGGGACATGGATCCAAAGCTCTGAAGGGGAAGGTTGAATGGTTTGTTGGAATTCTAGTGGAGTGCCATTAGCATGCCACCCCTACCTTATTTATCTCTATCACTTATCACCTTGACCAATGTGCTGCATGCACTGATAGACATTGAATTTTTAGATTGGGCATCAAGCATGAATGATAATGCCTACCCTGGTTCCTTCCTCAAGGATCAAGATAGGAACAATGGTTGAAGAAGCAAAAGGAAAATGGTCAATGATGAAATATGATGTAGGAAAATAGAGGAGATATGACACAAGAATGGTTAATCTACTTGGAAGAGGAAGAGGAATGGGAGTGAAGAGGAACATGGCTGGTAGTTGAGCCACTAGGGAACCAAACTCAACATAA
Source organism: Pinus taeda (assembly GCA_000404065.3). Lineage (NCBI taxonomy): Eukaryota > Viridiplantae > Streptophyta > Pinopsida > Pinales > Pinaceae > Pinus > Pinus taeda. The sequence goes on along the minus strand of APFE030558882.1, from coordinate 49,174 downwards.
ATAAATTTGCTAGAAGATAGTGAAGAAGGATGTATTTGATTAGATTTTCCTGTTAAATTTCTAATACTAGATAGATTTATTTTCATAAGGCAATTTAATTTATCCCCAATTTATTATTTATTTATGCAAATAATAATTGAACCATTCAAAAATAAAATCAGTGGCGTCTTTAACTTCTAGAATTAAAAATATGTAGCAAAAATAATTTGGAAAGATCAATCACACATTGCAAAAATTAATTAACCCACAAACAATTCTCCATCATTTCATTATTTGGAAAATCTAGGTTTTCCACCCATGAATATACAAGGAGAAATAAAATATATAACTTGCAACTCGGCTCCCTTAGAATGAATTTGGCCCAGGTAAATCACACTCAAGGAAATATGCCTCCTGATGAAATCACTTTGAAGAAATTAACCTCCATCAATTAGATACGTGCCCTCCAGCAACTCGATTTATGCCATACCACTAATGTGCACTGAAAAACCCTAGCACTACAACCACTTGGCCTCATTTAGAAAAACTCAATCTCCTTCCAACAACTCAGCCTTACATTAACCTCCAACTCATACATCCTAGATTTTATCAAACCCATTCACACTTCTCCTCTTATGTGCACTGGTCACTCAACGACTTGCACTGCAGAGAGAAACACTCTCTCTCATGATGAATGACTCACACAATTGTGATTTTCATTGTGTCTTCACCTCCGTCACTAGCCTTCATTTATAATCTTCATCAAGTCCAAATCTCTAACCTCACTCTCCCCTCTAGAAACATCTTGAATCTTCCTTCAGAAAACATCTTGAAGATTCCTTCTAGAAACATCTTGAAGATCAATGATTGAGATTATTTCTATGTCACTTAAATAATTGAATTATTTATCTTTATAAAATAACCCAATAGTCCAAAATAATTAATTGACATTAATTATTGTAATTTTCTTAAGTTAAACTTATGAAAGAATGCATAAATCACTAGAAGAGCAAATAATGTCTTCCACATGATAAGACACCAAGAAATTGTAGAATACCTTCCAATGTTACTCACATCGACACTCCCTCCTAGCAAGGATGGGATTCTCCACTAGCCCTAACTTATCCTAGTACTTCACAAACTTTCCCTTCACTAGAGGCTTCGTGAGAACATATTCCAGATAATTTATAAAAATGTACTACAATTTCATTGCACTAATCTAGACTCTATCTTTGATGAAGTGATATTTGATCTCGATATGCTCGGACTGATCATGAAACACAATATTCTCAAAGATCTTAATACAACTTTGATTATCATAGTGTATCACCATTGGCCCCATCTACAGATCAAATAATATTGTAAGAATTTTGTGAAGCCACATTGCCTCACAACTCACTATACTTCCTGCCATGTACTCCACCTTTACTAAATATAGTGCCACTGGATGTTGTTTCCTACTAATCCATGAGATCATGGTTGATCCCAAGCTAACAAAACACCCATATGTGGAATTTGTATCGACCACACTCCCTTCCCAATCAGAATATGTGTACCCTTGTAGCTCCACTCCTTCAACTTTGGCATATCTCATTCCAAATTCTATTGTCCCTCATAGGTATCTCAACACATGCTTTGATGCCACCCAATGAACATGTCTCTACTCCACAATGAATTGGATGAGTTTGTTCATAGAAAAATATATATCCATTCTAGTGTTAACTAGATACATCAAGGAAACTGTTAGCTATCTATACAGTGTGCGATCCACTAGTTGACCTTCATAAGTACTCAACTTTGTCAAGTTAGTGATCATAGGTGTAGACATAGGCTTGCAATCCTCCATCTTGAATCTCCTCAAGATCTCCATTACGTACTTTCCCTACTCAAGGAAAATCTCTCCTGGCTACTGCCATGCCTCCAATCCCAAAAAGTAATGGATCAAGCCATTGTCCTTCATGTTGAATTTTGAAGCAAGATCCTACTTGCACATCCATATGAGCTTCTTTGATCTTGTCAAGAAGAGATCATCCACATATAATACCAAAATTACTAGTTCACCCTCAATGAGTACAAAGTATAACTTTGGTTCCACCTCCATCTTGGTGAAGCCCAAACCAAGAATATATCCATGAATCCTAGAATACCATGTGCGCAAAGCTTGCTTCAACCTGTAAAGGGCCTTCTTCAACATGCATACAAGGGAATCTCTCCCATATACCTCAAAATCCCGAGGCTACTTAATATAAACCTTATCATAAATTACTCCATTGAGTAAAGCAATCTTAACGTCTATTTGATGTATCCTCCACCCCATCTCTAATGCAATGGACATAATTTCTCTAATAGATGTAATTTTGTTGATTGGTGCAAATATCTCCTTGTAATCCACCTCCTCTTTCTGGGATAACCCTCTCACCACAAACCTCACTTTATGCTTGTCGATATTGCCATCTACTACTTATTTGAACTTGTAGATCCATCTAGAAGTGACCACATACTTCCCCTCTAGTATCGACACTATATCCAAAACATCATTGCTCATGATGGAGTTGTACTCCTCTATTGTGGCATCTCTCATACCTTCTCGCCTATAGCCTCCTCAAAAGTGGACGGCTTAGACTCGTAGATGCTACTCGATAGTGCCAAATAACTAGGATATCTAGTCAGTTGCCTACTCTTCCTGAAAGTGCTACTAGGAGACTACACATTCTCTGTATGCTTGGCCCATCTCAGCCTCATCCTAGTAGAACTCGAAGGAATGTCTTTCTCATTTTGTGAATCTATTAGTTGTATCCCTGCTGGTGCTAGCAGTCCCTGCTCAGACTTACATTAGAGAAATTTTGAGGTTTAAAATGGGCCTCCTAAGGAATATTATAAAATAATAGTGGAAATAATAAAATAATATTTGATTACATCATCAAATTTTAGAGGGAAAAAAGAAAAAAACTACTTTTTCAACTTATCTCCCTATGGTTTTACTCAAATTTTTAGTAGGATAACTCATTGGATGCATAATCTAATTCCTCACCTAAGGAGTACCCATGTTTCATACTTTCAATCAACCTTTCTACATGAAAAATGAGAAATACATGAAAAAACGTGATTGCAATAACGTTTTTCATGTATTTCTCATTTTTCATGTAGAAGGGTCCATTGAAAGTTTGCAACATGGGTACTCCTTGGTTGAGGAATTAAATTTCGCATCCAACGAGTGCTACTACTCAAAATTTGTGCAAAACTAAAGGGGGTTAAGTTGAAAATATGAGCTAAAAAAAATAGTATTTTTTTTTTATCTTTTTACTTTTTCTACTAAAAAAATGGTAATCATCCCCCATGATTGAAATCATCATCTTGAATCCTATTGGTTCTTATAAAGTTGATTTTGGTTGTACATTTTTGTTTTGAGGCCCATTTTAGACCTCAAAATTTCTCTAATGAGCCTCTTTCTCCTTCTTATTCACCACTGTTGGATCCTTCTCATGAGATCTCTTAACAGTCCTTTCCTCATTGAATCTGATATCCTGACTCAAGATCACCTTCCTATGTCCTAGAATGTAGACTCAATAGGCCTTTGAGACCTAATTATAGCCCAAAAAAATGCCCTTCTCAGATAATGGCTCTAACTTAGTCCTATTCTATGTAGGCACATGGAAATAAACTAGACTACTAAATATGTACAAGCGAGTCACATGTAATTTCACTTCTGTAAACAGTTCCTCGGGAGTCATGCCCTCCAACACCCTCTGAGGACTCCTATTTTGCACATATACAGTTGTATTGTAGGCATCTACCCACAAAAACATAGGCAACTCTTGATCATATATCATTTCCCTCGTTGCCTCCATGATGGTCCTATTTTTCCTCTCTGAAACCCCATTCTATTGAGGGTTATAGGGTAATATGCACCCTTTCTTGATTATTGCCTACCTACAAAATTCTAAGGACTCATTAGAGGTGTACTTGTCCTGATTATTTGACCTTAGCACCTTCATATTCCTTCCTTTCTGGTTCTCCACTAGAGCCTTGAACTCCTGAAACTGATTGAAGACCTCATTCTCTATCTTCAAGAAACAGATCCAAGTCTTCTTGGAATAATTATCTATGAATGTAGCAAAATACAAATATCTTGTGATCAATGTCACAGACATAGGACCAAAAATATCATAATGCACCAAGTTTAACACACCCTTAGACCTAGTATCACTATGAGGATACACATTCTTGGACTTCTTCATGAATGTACACCCTTCACACCCTCCATCCCACTCAACTCGTAATCATCCTCTACACCATTGAAAGAGATATGTAGTGTGGGTGTCCCATCCTTCTATGCCAAATCTCACTCAATATGTCACTATCATGGATGAGATCCTTCATCAGTTGCCCCCTAAACATATAGAGATATCTATTTTTGTTCTATTAAACCGCGTGTATACATGCCTTGGACAAAGTCAACCAGTGTATACCTATCTTTCTTCATTCTTTGGAGTCTGATCTATAATCCTTTGTTGTTGACCTGCTACATTGTGAACTTTCATCTGAGTGAGTTGCCATCAAGGACAACACTTGTATCATAATGCCAATAATCTCCCCCTTTGGACTTGATGGCAACAACAACACGTATCAAGGGAAAAGAGTGGACCAAGATATTCTCTCCCCTATGTTGTTCATGCTCCCCTTGAGTACATGCTGAATTCTCTGATTGAGCTCCCCTTTGTACATGTTGAGATGCACTGAAATCGTCCATGCTCCCCCTAAGCACAAGCAGAGTTTGCAAAAATATTCTCCAAAATAATAACATGACTCTATAAGTCAACTATGTGTGTATGACCTTCCTATCACCAATGACTCATACATACATCCATCTCCCAGCCAAGTGGGGATATACCAAATTTGATTCATCCACCCAACCAAGTGGGGATATACCAATTGTTTATACATGACAGCAATATAATTACATCATCCATATCATGCAAAGTGTGGATACAAATTACATAATTTTTCCAACAGGACTCATTCAAATGTATGAGAAGACATATCGCACCCTCGACTTTTACATGACTTAATCAACAGAAGGTATAAATATCTAAAGCCATAGTTGGACTCAGCAACCATAATGCCAACAATGCAGAATGCGAGTGAAGGCTAATGCTCGCCCTGAACCTGTGCTACATGTGCATTGTTAACAAGTCAATGATCAAGGAAAACAATTAATGAATAGAGCATATCAATAGACTGTAATCATCAACATTGGACAGAGCACCCATATCAAAGCCCGCCTTACTATTTTTCTTGTCTGAAAAACATATACGCTCTTGACCCACAGAAAGTTGCGTGTGTACGTGACATACTTCATGAAACACGCGTGTTATAGACATTTTTGGTCACTGCAACACCAATCATAAATATCCATAAACTGAGGGCTCCTAAGTCCCTAAAAGTGTTGCTTCACTACCTAAAGGAACAAGGTCAGCTAATTACATCATCTCCCAGAAGTTCTCCACAGAAAACTGCTCAGAACTAGTCAAAACTAGACCATATAGAATGCCCAATCCAGAGGGTGCAATGCATACTACCTTCCCAGTGTAAAAGGTGCGATGCATACTGGATGGCCCCTCTGTGGGGTGCGATGGGTGAGAATGGACAAATGGCAAAGACTATTTGTGAGGTGGAGAATCATAGAATCTTCCAAAAACTTCCCCTATGACACTTTCCTCTCTGATTTCGCCCAGGGATGAGTAAGAGATCATCAATCTCCAAGTGGAATCAAGAACTATCAGAGAGAGGAAATTAATCAAAATCCCAGAAGTTGACTCACCCCCTACAATAATCTATATATGGATCCCTCATCACAGAGATCCAAAGGCTAGAATCTTGTATCTTGTAGAGAAGTGTTGTTGGTTTTCTGGTGTAACATCATAGTGTTGGGTGATCTAAGCTTTACTTGAGGTGAAGAAGGGATTTCTTGCTGGAGGATGATGCTGGGTCAGAACAATTGGTTGTAATCATCTTGCTATTCTTGATATTAATAAAGCTATTCAAGTTTTCCTCCACATTCTTGTATGTTTGATTATATATGCATTTGTGTGGTCAATACATATCTAGTCCTGTGTTGTTTATGACTATAGATCTCTGTTCTTCGATAGTGTTATGCTGTTTTGATTCCACAGGTGCTCTCTGAAGCTGTGTAGAAAAAGAAAGAGTTGCAAAGATCTATAGATAAGGAGAGGAACCAGGCAAGGAACCAAGCGCAAGACAAAGGTTGGTGTCCTTTGTTCCGCTCTTGTCTATTTTTCATAAAGGAAAGCAAAAGTAGTTTTAACTTGTTTGTTTCTAAGATAGCTACCAGTCTTAGTGGGAATATCAGCTCTAAGTGGACAGTATTCCCAGTAAAAAAATGGAAACTCCACTGGGGAGCGAATAGATTATTTGCTGGTCTATTTTTGTTTGTTTTATAAACTTACAGATGGAGCTTGAAGTCAAGCCAGCTAGCCTTCGAACTGCATTTGCTATGCAAGTGCAAAGTAGATCAATGCTGCTTCAGTCTATCTCTCAGTTTTGTTTATAAATTGAACAATCAATTTGCAAATACTCTAATTGCCCTAGTGGTGGCTCTAGTAACCTCCTTAGATCAACCCCTGTGATTTATATTTACTAAACATCACTTACTCGGCCTAGATCCCTGAACTGAACTGCAAATTGTGATCAAAGACTAGATAAAAGTCTCGCACTGGTACCATCGCACCCTCTCTTCAAGGCAGTCTGTATGCATCGCACTTCCCGTGTGCAGTAGGTGGGATGCATACTGGATTCCCTGTGTGACAGGTGCGATGGTCAGAGAAGGTTGATTTTACCTTCAGACTTTGGTTTTTCTTCACACTTTTCAGATATATTCAGGAGTTTTGCTATCTGTGGTCAGTATATCTCTGTGGAAACCCTCTTCTCTTCCATCATTCCACCTCCATTGTGCAAAGAACTGTAAGTGTTTTTATGTATTGTGTGCCATTTTCAGTTCTCTTTTACAAAGAAATAGTGTAATCAAACTGTCATTTCTTGATCTGAAAGTGTCATAAGTGTCGTTTTCGGTCATAGAAGAGAATCCCATTGTTCTTGATAGTCGATTGTACTGTTACTCTTGTATGAGATTTGAATTAGTAGTTTTTCAAGTGTCGAAAACAGTTTTCATTTCGAAATCGCAAAGTGTCGTCCTTATCTTCACTTCATTTTGAAAAAGAAATTTGTTAGTATTGTCGCTTTGGAAAATAATTTAGATTTGCACTTAGCATTCTTCTTGTCATTCATACATTAAGAAGGCTGAAAATCAAATACATGCATGTGCATTTGCATTTAGACTGCTTGGTTTGATTTAGGACAGTGCATTTAGTGTGTGCTCTATGCTCTTTGTTGAAAGACCCTCAGTTCTCTTTCCTTAGTAGCTAGGATTTTCATTGCCAAAAGAAGATTAAACAGTTGTTTATAATCTTAGATTGCATTTTAGGAATTGTATACACATCACGCGGTGAACCTGAAAGGCAAATTTTTAAACAAGATCAACTATAAATTAAATTTAATGAATCTAAAAATGCTTTGGAACCTAACGCACAACATCTAGAAGTCTAGGCTAGAGACGTATTCCGGCGTCATAAAACCTGGTAACTATTGTTTTCATTGTTGGTTGGGTGATTCCTCCACTTTGAGATGACAAGTGCCAATACGGACTTGTGCTCCCACGTACCGTCGAGTATATATTGGGAGACCACAATAGGCTATATCCTTTATCCTTAGGAAGCTGTGTCTAGCGCCCTATTGATCGCAATGCACTGAACACAGCGTTCGGGAAGACTGACTGCCATACCGTCAAAAGTATTCTGCAGTTTTGCAATTGGTTTGGTAATTCCTCTGCCTATATTTCCAGAAAAATCTCTTTCATTCCTTTTCAGACTCCTTAAAGGAAAAGGTCCATCTGAGCACTTGTCACTTCAGGCTCATTAAAAACCGAAGGCAACTAGAGTCATCTTTTGTTTTTTCTCGACTCTTAAAAATTGAAAAAACAAGTTGTGTCAAAGTGTCTAAAATTTATTTTAATCAGAATAACATCACAAATTCCCTTGTTAGTCTTTAGGTTGAGGAAAATGGAGTCTACCAACCAAGGGTTCCCCCTTGGAGGAAATCCTAGTCCTTTCTCCTCTTGGGGAGATGTTGGTGCACCCCATATGGCCACATTGTCACTTCCACAGTTGACGATTGGCTTGCCCGTGTGGCTCTTCTCTACCTCTGTCGTTTAGAATACCGTAATTCTTGAACAGTCGAGTCAGCAACTAGATGATACTAGAGTTACCCCCCGACCTTCTACTTCGTCCATTTCTCCCTCTCCTCCTTCCTCTTCACTTGATGAAGCTGGTAAAGATAAGGATCAAGTAACTGAGAAGAAGAAGAAGCAGAAAGAGAAAAAGGAAAAGAAGAAGGAGCCAAAAGCGAAAGGGGGCAACCATGCATCATCTAGCAAAAATCCTCACACCGCACTGTCTAAACCTAAATCTCCATGTGTCATTTGCAAAGGAGATCATTATCATCGAGATTGTCCTTGCATCCCTCGGATCCTAAGGGACTAGTCTCCTCATTTGCACAATCCGGTGTCGTCAACATATGATGATCATGTTGAAAGTACACCATCAACCAGCGAAAGTGAAGTATCTGGACAGAAAAGGAATCGCAAATTTCCTTGTAAACTGTGTGAAGGTGATCACGTTGTCCACCGTTGTCCCTTCCTAGACAAAGCTAAAAGAGTTTTGGATGACTGTCCTGCTTCACCGCTACGGCTCCCTCCTGGATATGAGAAACTCTTGCTAAGTACATCACTAGTTGAAAACCCGACTGGCATGCCATTGTGGTCAGCCGAAACGTCTATCATTGAAAATGAACCCTCTGAATCCAGACCAGACAAAAGTCAAAAGGTCGAGGCGGCATTTGACCCGGTCTTGCCTTCAGAAGGTTCATCTCCAAATGATACCATCACTGAAGAGAACGAGAACGACACCGTTCAAATTCTTTTCATAAACACAGACTCCGATGAACTTGGGGGCAGTCTACCCATTCCTTTACCGCAGGAAGGAAGTTCGTCAGAGTCATATCCAGCCGTTTATTCGATCCCACCTCCAAGCAACCTAGTCATTTCCTTCGATTGGAATCTACTAGGCAGACCCCGTTTACTGGCTAGTGTACCATTCCGAATCATTGTACAAGCTTAAAGAATGGCCATGGTTGGTACCATCATAGATGAAGGGGCTTCTGTGAGTATCCTTTCCTCAACTGCTTGGAAAGCGCTTGGTTCGCCATCGCTTCTACTTTAAATGAGAAATCTAACAGGCTTTAACAAAGGAACCAGTCAACCGTTAGGGATCCCTCCCAATGTGCCCATTACTTTGAGAAGGTGTTGATGCCTCGAAAATCGTTGTAACAACACTTGGGGATAACCACCTGGTCTAGACCTTAAGGCAGCTCCTTTTCCGTTTAGTGTGGTGGCTCCGACTGGTTTAACTAGGTCCAGTTACCTTCTCCCTATCGCTATTGGTTTATGATGTACCTTTAACTACCAATAGACAAGGATATCAGATCACTTCTTCTTGCTAGTCAGGCAAGAGAATGATCCTTAAGCTAATTTGGGTTCAGCCAAGCCACAACTAAAATTTTTCCCCTTTGAAAAGAGGACTTAAAAGAATGTGGAAATTACTCTAAACGCAAGCTTATTCTATAATGCAAGCAAAAGAAACTAATCTAAATCCTATCTTAATTAGGCAGATATAGATCTAACCCAACTAAGAGCAAGATAATTAAAATATTGGGATTTAAACATGTCTTGCTTATAATGAACGTCAAGATAATGAAATAGTTCAATTCACTGATATTATGGATATCAAAACATATCCTATTGAGACCTTTTAACTGAAATATTAAACCAACAACATTCCAGGAAGTAGTTCACAAAAATGATATTGATTATCAAAATAATTAAATAATAATATTCAGAAATAGTTCATAACATATTACTATTTAATAAATCAATTTTATAAGATAGATTTCTTAGCAAGTAGTTACTTAGAAATCAGATTTTAATCCATAAGAACAGAGATACATAATAACAACATTGAGACAAATTACCCATATTGACAAGAGTGCACAAACATGAATAAAATGAGACATTCCTGTTACCATAAAAATGAAACTGATATTTGAAACAGTAGTATTAAAAATACCAATTTATTGCATCCATTTCTCTAACCTTGGTCTCTAACAGTCCTTTACATTGCTTGAACTTCAGCGTTCAAAACTAGAGCCACAATAGTGCAAACTCCGCCCTTCATACATGATTCAAGATACAAAGGAAAAATCTTCAATAATCTCCAGATCTGAGATTTTCTCTCCTCTCTCCTACAACTCTAAATTCTTATTACAGTGGTGCTTTTAGAAGTCTAGAATTGCAGAGGAGAGCCACCCTGATACATTTTGCAATCTATTATTTATAATATTTCCAAAGGAATTCTTGAGAGGAAATTTTGGTGAAGAGAAATATGGCAAATCCAATTTTATTTGTTCAAAATTCCAATCTTTAATTGCTGGAGCATTCTCCTTCATTAAGATCTTTTTCTTCATATCCCTTATACTATTTTCCTGCAAGAAGAAATTAAAAAAAAAAAAAAAAAAAAAAAAAAAAAAAAAAAAAATGCAACAATAAAATCAAAATGGCATTGCTGGCATTTAAATCAAATCCAATCAAATTCTGTTTAAATAAATAATTGAAAATAAAATATAAGTTTTCTCTTGATGCCTGGGATGATTTAATTGGCCAAGGATATTATTGATGAATGGATCTGCAATTAGAAGAGGCTTGGACAAATGAAAATGCAAAAAATAACTCAGAAAATTGATTTTTTTTTAGAAATTCGGAGCTTGATCTTCTGCATGATTTTTGACTCAATTAATGACTAAATCTATTATTGAAACATCCTCAGAAATGTTCTCCTCGATTTTATCTTTCCAATGAGCCATCTTGGGCCTTATTTGGCCAAGTAAAACTCAATCTATGAGCTTCCAAAGTTGATGAGTCAAATCTAGCATAAATCTGGAAATTCTGTTGTTGAGCTAAAAATCAGAATTTTAATTAAAAATCTAATCCTAAATTAGTCTCTAATTAATTCTAATTTAATTGTTAATTATAAACTAAACTAATTATTTAATAAACTAGTTATTAATCTAACTAACTAATATAATTAACTATTTATAAACAAATTAATCTAATTAATAATTAATTAAAAGTTAATTATATTTTCCATATTAATTAATTTAAATATTAAATCTAATATTAAATTAAAACAACACTCACCATTCCACTTTACTCATTCGTATGAGTGTTAGCTTGAAACAAATAAAACATGAGTGTTAACAAAACTATGGTTAAATGCTTAAAGCCCTTTGACTCCTTAGCCATCACATATTGGCGATCAGGGAATGGAGGTTATCGGGGTTTTTAAAAATATTTCATTTGAGATTTCCCGATGCGATCCTCCGATCGTATAAAAAATGTTATTATTATTTACCTACATTATCCTACCACTTCACTATGGTTGACATGAAACTTTAGTTTTATATTGTTTTGTCTTAAGGTCTTATGCATCTTCGCAATCGGGGTATGGAAGGGTATCAACAATCAGCATCGCGGGTATGAAGGTGTCGGGTTGTTTAAAATATGTTTTGATTAAAACTTCTGACCCGATCTCCCGATGCGTTCAAATTTTTTTTATATATTTTTTTATTTTATGTTTTAAATTTTAATTTAATTAAATTAATTATATTAATATTAATAAATTTTAAAATTTAATATTAATATCAATTTTTATTTTGGTTTTTTTTAATAAGTTTAGTTTCAACTACAGTCATTTTGGAAAATAAAAATAACTACAGCCATTGGATATATGGGTTTTTAAGATTAGTTTGATTTTGGAAATTGGAGAAATTTCTTAAATCCCAATGTTAATATTTGGCTGTAAAATAAAAAAATTTTTAAAAAATGTTAGCAGAACTAACTAGGGTTAATATTTAAAATAAATGCATTATTGAGCTAATTTATTTACAAAATGCAATATTCTACATCTTATGCATTTTAACCCAGCCTAGATAAATGACGAGACTTCAAAGGAGTACCATTTTCAAACCAATTGACCAAATGAGGCGAAAGAAGCATCAATTTGAAGCTTATAAAAAAATTGATTCTAACAAAGAAATCAAAACAAGAATCCAAAGAAAATGAAAAATTAACAAAAGCGTAGGGCAATCAACTAAATAAAAATCCAAAAAGGTGCTTAGCCAAAAATTTGATAGAAAGGGTCCCCATTATTTGAAGTGAACACATCAATAATGGGGGGTTGTGTTTTTACCACAATAATGGCGACACACAGGAGAAGAACCAGTTATTTTTGTTTGATATGAATGAGATTTTCCTAAAATTAAAGTAAAAATAATTAAAGAAGAGAGAATTATGCTTGAAATGCTTGACTAGGTTCATTAGTCTGAATAAAAGCAAGAATCATCTAACTGTAATTTTTCTTAAAATTCCTCATAAATTAAAATATTTCAAAGTTCTATATCAGTCTTTAATTAGTTGTAGAGATAAAGCAGGGGTCACTTTATAGCTTACCTTTTAAAATATACTCATTTGTCACAGGTAGAGCCACTGCTACCAGCGAACATCTATAGTCTCGACAGGGTTACCTTTTAATTATCAATGATTCAGAATCCCATCTCTTTAAGAATTATTGACCTAGAAATAAATCCATTTATATATGTATTATTTTTTAATTTTTTTAATTTTTGGTTATAAATCTTAAAAGCCATTGTCCAAGTTTGGTGGCCAGATAGTCGACAATGCCACTCACTGGTTATAATTAGACTGAACAAGTTGGCTCGTGATGAGACCCCTTGTCTTATAATTGTTGGCAATCATAAGCTATTACCCTGGTTTGTTTAGCGGTATTGGTAATGTCAGCCTATTTTTCCCCTATGATCATTGTAAGCAAGCTCATGATGAGACCTCTTATCTTTTAAGTTTAAATATATTTCTGGATTACGCTCTAGGAAAATAAGACTTTTTGGAACAGGGAGAATCATTGACTCCTTAAGAGTTAAGAATGACAATTTCAGAGTTAAAGGTGCTTTGCTATAAAGTGTCTTTACTTGATTATAAATAACTTTTCTTGACTGATAATAGAACTTTGAAAGATCTTAATAAAATATTGAAATCTCAAAATGATTACAATTTTGATGAAAAATAAATTTCTCCAGATTTTATGATACTTTGCCAACTTCTCTTAATTGGTAATCTCTTCCTTAAATATGTCTACCTTTATAATAAGAAAATCAAACTTTATTAAGAGATTTAAGAAAAAGCTAATAGGTGACTATTAACAATTTTTCTCCATATATGATAACCATTGTTAGGTAACAAGTAGACCTTCCATATAAATCATGGCATAATCACCAAAATCAAAACTGAAAACCAAAGGAAAAGAATTCTTATGCTAAAATGAGAAAGAAATCAGCAAATAAAAATAAAAATGAAGAAATCTTAAAAATGGAAAGGAAAATCCAAGTTTCGAAAGATAAACTCAAACAAGAATGTTTATACCAATGTCTCAACAATATGAAGAAAAAGAAAGTAATCGCGTAATCATTTCTTATTATGTCGAGAATTAGAAAAATCATACCTTGCAAGGTTGTAAATGCTTTAGGGCTTTTGGATAGCAGTGACGATAAAATTCAGCCACAATGAAAACTTTCTGTCTGATAATATTCTTCTTGTTTCAAAGCATCATCTTAATCATTTTCTAATAAAAGGAATGCTTAAAGAAACAAACTAAAGGTTCAAAAACTTTCTGGTGTAGCTGGTTTGACGAAGATTATCGCTGCTTCTTGAAATAAAGCCAGGAGAAGAGTATAGGACTTCGAAAATCTGATTCGGCAGAGGATTGAACGCTTCAAATGGATAACTGCAAAACAGATTATTAATATCAGCAAAAACAAAACTGAAACTAAAGTAACAAAATGGAAATTAATGAAAGCGGGTACATGAATCTTACCATTGGATAATTGTTTTTTATCTTACCTGAAAGGTATCAGTTTCTCCAAACTATTTGACTTCTTATTTTAATTAACATTAAAAACATGAAGAAGTCAAACTAACCAAAATCCTATAACCCAAAATCATTATTTATTTTATTTACACTAAAGCAAGCAGTAAAATGTAAAAATGGAATTTTTAGTGCTCAAGGGAATTGAAATTAAAACAAATGCATCAGAAATGAGAATGAAAATTTGCAGTAATGACTGTTTCTCAAAATATTATAAATTTCATATAAATTCCATGATTTTATAAATTGTTCAGAATCAAGACCAAATCCAAGATGATGAAATTTAAATTTAAAGATAGAGAGGTCTCGAATTCCATTTCTAATTATGGAATTATGTAATTGAAACTAAAATATATGAGAAATCAAAATGATTTGAATATGCTGCAGATTGGTCATTAATTACTTTCTTACCATAGTGGTTACCCAAACTCGCTTTTAAAATAACATATTGCTGTATCGGATGATTTGCATCACATGTTTCTTCACCATGCTTGAATTTTAATTTGCAAGATTTCACCTTTGTTGCTATGCCATATATCGATTAAATGTTAATGGCTTAGAGGCATGCATTGGAAGTTGTCATATCAGAGATTGCAATGGCAAATTATCGATTAAGAACATGCGATGAGAACATGTACAATGAAATAAAGCGATCGCATTATTAAAGAAATAATATATTAGGGATCGGGGACAGTTATGTCACAAATTGCACATCGCACACCGTATCTTGCGATTTGTACTTTGCACATTGCGCATCGCAGATTCAGAATAATGATATGGCCATAAATAAAAATGTAAGAAAGCGATTGTGATATCGGCGATCAGCAATGTTAAGCACCCGATGTAACACAATATGATTCATGCGATGCCGATATGCGATGAATGACGTGGCTAATTGGTGATTGCAATTAGCAATCTTAAGCGCACTGTGTAACAATTCTCAATACGCCAATATGCGACGAAAAGTGGACCCGATAATTTTATAATGAAAATTTGATAACATATCAGATCCGAGACATCGACCCTTTAAAATTATGCTTTCATTACTATTGCGATTGAATGGACGCGATATCTCTTGTGCATTGGATTTAAATTTGATGTCGGGTCCCGAATTATGAGAACATCACAATATCGGTAAAGTCATTTATCGGAGATCGGCGATTCATAATAATGGAAGTAGATTCAACTGCAAACCTCTGATATGCGAAATGTGATATCACATATGAGCGAGGAGGTCTAAGATCATCAATTTGTTATTAAAAATGTTAAGGGCTCCTTTCGATGAAATATTTCGCTACAAATGATTGTGAAGTGGATGATGTAATATCGGAATGAAATTATTGACGAAGATGAGCGGGATGGTAGTATTGCGGATATTTTCATTGAAGTATCAGCAATATGAAAACCAAGTTGAATCTTATGATATTGCTTGAAATTTCAATTGGGTTTTCTGATGGTTTAAAACAAAGTTAAAAATGCTCAAATTCTAATGAATCACAAAATAAAATTTCCTTGAACCTGTTGCAAATTTGAAATGAATTTGCTCAAATTTTGAAAACAAAATGAAAACCTGCAAATAAAATAGAACAAAAATAAAAAATAAACTAAGGAAAAGATAAACTGATAATAGATGAAAATGAACTTGTAAATGCATACCTAGAAGGAATTTGTTTGTAGATTTTACCTTATGAATCTTCAAATTTTTCCTTTGATTTATCAAAATTTTAACTTTGTTCAAAATCATCTCATTATTTATTCTAAATCAGAGTAAGCAATCAGCCTAAATAAAATCCACTTATTCATGTTCATGAAATATAAAA
Source organism: Pinus taeda (assembly GCA_000404065.3). Lineage (NCBI taxonomy): Eukaryota > Viridiplantae > Streptophyta > Pinopsida > Pinales > Pinaceae > Pinus > Pinus taeda. The sequence continues at coordinate 33,192 of APFE030558882.1, read as the reverse complement.
TTTACCAGAAATAAATATGAAAATAGTCTTCCCTTTTGAATTGAAACAACAATTTATTACCTCTGCTTATTCCGAATAACTTGAGAAGAATCTGTATTGTTATAGTGATTGTTCAAAAAAGCCTTTAGTAAATGAATATGATGCGTATTGCAACTAAAGGTCAAAATGGGATAAAGCCACTAAGTGTAAAAAAAAAAAATATCAAAACATATTCGAATGTGTGCACACAACAAAATGGACATCCTTAGCAAATTTCGAGGAAGATAATATGAACTTCATATGATTACCGCGAAAGGTTAGACTGACTAATAATGATTGAATTAGAATTAAGCTTATCATAGACAGTCATACATTTCACGGGATAATGAGATTATGAAGCTTTTATATCCTCAAAAGCTTTATCATATAAATTTCAAAGGAAAATCTTAAAAGGAAATCTCAAAATGAAGAAAAGTGGATTTGAGGCAATCAATGCCAAGTGCAACCTTAACTGAATTTAATCAAGACATTATTCAAAATAGGTAGAGTAGAGGTATTGTTGTAAGAAATTTTAAAAGGAAAGAAAGAATTAAAACTTTCTGTAAGGAGAAAATGTTTCAGTTAACATACATGAGAAGGCTGATTGCTTTGTTTTATTTTTTAATCTACAAAACTGTTAAAAACAAATTAACTATACAAAACAAACAAACTGAATTAATTCTACTCCTATTCTAACCATATACATGAAAATGACTAGGTATAGTCATATTTCTAGAGTAGTCATTTTCTCATTTTAATCGCTGCATGTATGTATAGTTCAAATGTTAGTAATAAAAATACAAATCCAATTAAACTAAGAAAATTAAATATGAAATCAGAATGTATAGTTATTGTTAGCAAGTTAATTAAAATCTTCTTCTCTTGAAATTTTCTTTCCAATTGAATACCAATTTGATCATAGAAATTTGGATGGATTTCTATTAAGGATTGGGAAATGTTCAAAGGAAGAGATAACATGCCAGATTGTGGATATGAACTTTTAAATTCAAAGGCCTGGAAAAAATCGTTAGTGTTATGTACAAATGTTAAATTATTGACAATCTTCCATAAAAGAAAACTTTCCAAATATTTTTCAAATGAATTAATGAAAAATGGATGGAATTCTTTCAAATGAAATGGAAAATTATTAATTAAATTGGATTGCTGGCCAGATTGTAAAAATACATTCTCTTGTTGATATTGCCTTTGAAAAGATAGAAGCTTTTGATAAAACATTAGCATTGATTGAAATTGAAGTTGAAATAGCTTTTGATGCTCATGATTATAGTATGAAATTTCAATTTTCCAACAAGGCAATGCATCAATCAAACGTTTGATAGTAAAGTGCTTAATATGCCAGCATAAAGTGTCAAAAATCTGAAAAATAAGATTAGAAATAAAATCTAATTTTAAACAAAAGAAGTGTGGAAACAAAAAAAAAGTGAAATCACTATTGTTACAACTAATGTTACAGCACAATTGGGATCGTTTTGAAATGATTTCTTTATTTTGAATTCCAACTTGTGAATTAGAAAATGAATTGTGACTATGAGTAGGAATGAGAGCTTGATCATGATATGAATCATAAATTGGAATGTTTTCTTGAATAGTGAAATCATAAAGATAATTTGTTACTCTAAAATGAGGACAGGTTGGAGTAATTTCTAAATTGAATGTTCCTCATTCTCAGATGTTATTTGAATTTTGTCATGAGAATTTTGTTGAGAAAAATAAAAATCAACATCTTCAATGTCAGAGTAATTATCATAAATGACCTCACAAGATTCTTTAGAATTCCCTTTAATCTCATCCAATATATCCAAATAAGGAGGAACAAGAATTTCATGTTCATTAATGGCAAAAGAATGATCATTAATTTCTTATCTGTCTTGATAAAAACTTAATGGTAATTCGTTTAGATCAGCCTCTGTATTTTCTGAAATATCATTAATACCAAGAGAGGAAAAATTACCATCATTAAAAATATCAGGATAAAGGGAAAAATGTGAACCTTAAACAATGTATTTAAAAGTGTCTCTGTTTGAGAACTCTTGTGTGCTCATTATAGATTTCAGATTGCAGATCATTCCTTTGCGTGCTCATGCTTTCTTGAAGAAGGCTGTTTTGCTGCTCTGATTTCGACATTTGATCATCATGGAAAAATTCATAAATTTGTACAGCAGTTTGCATTTTGTTATTTACTTTGATTGCTGCTTGCATTTGCTGATTTCCAATCTGATTTTCTGAATTTACCTCAAAGTAGCTTTCAGATCTCAAGGAAGTTCTTTCTCCAAAATCGATGTTGTTGTCTCCTTGCATTGGATTAGAAATATTTTCCAAGCTTTCTTAAACCACTTCATCACAATTTATTTGCACATCCAAATTGGGATTCTCATTTATATTGGAAGGGGATGGAACAAAGCTTGAATTAATTTCATATGGATTGGGAATGGGTGGAAGAGAACAAATATATTCAAACCAATCTAATGATTCTTCTTCCGTAGGTTTATCTTCAACTTTAAATCTTAAACAATTCAAGCGAAATTGAATATTAAAATCTCTAACAAATTCATTTTCAAATCTTCGTAGATATTCAATTTCTTCACATACCTGTTCATAATCATAGCAGTTAAATTTACAAATAAAAATTGTAACAAATTGATCCCAGCTACGAATTGAGGCAACTGAAAGAGTTTTACACCAGTTTCTGGCTTTTGCCGCAAATGTGAGAGTAAAAATTCTGCATAAGATGCCTTCATCAATTCCTTGAAAATTATAATTTGAGACATTTTGAATAAATTGAAAGACATGATTAAAAGCAGAAGAATTTTTCTTACCATTAAACTTTACCTGAGACAAGAGTCTTACCACTTCAGGTGGAGTATTGGAAGATACACATCCATGGATATAGCTCCAAATTGGAAGTTTAAGAGGAGCCATCGTAATTTAAATAAAGTGTTAAAATTGAAAAGACTCCAATAGACAAAAAATCTCAGGCCCTCCTTCTAGCGCCAAAAGTGTTGATGCCTCGAAATCACTGCAACAACACTGGGGAATAACCAACCGATCCAGACTTTAAAGCAGCTCATTTTCCGTTTGGTGTGGTGGCTCCGACTGGTTTAACTAGGTCCAGTTACCTTCTCCCTATCGCTATTGGTTTATGATGTACCTTTAACTACCAATAGACGGGTATATCAGATCACTTCTTCTTGCTGATCAGGCAAGAGAATGATCCTTAAGCTGATTTGGGTTCAGCCAAGCCACAACTAAAATTTTGCCCCTTTGAGAAGAGGCCTTAAAAGAATGTGGAAATTACTCTAATGCAAGCTTATTCTATAATGCAAGAAAAAGAAACTAATCTAAATCCTATCTTAATTAGGCAGATATAAATCTAACCAGCTAAGAGCAAGATAATTAAAATATTGGGATTTAAACATGTCTTGATTATAATGAACATCAAGTTAATGAAATAGTTCAATTAACTGATATTATGGATATCAAAACAAATCCTATTGACACCTTTTTAACTGAAATATTAAACCAACAACATTCCAGAAAGTAGTTCACAAAAATGATATTGATTATCAAATCAATAAATCCAATAATTAAACAATAATATGCAGGAATAGTTCATAACATATTACTATTTAATAAATCAGTTTTATAAGATAGATTTCTGAGCAAGTAGTTACTTAGAAATCAGATTTTAATCCATAAGAACAAAGATACATAATAACAACATTGAGACAAATTACCGAAATTGACAAGAGTGCACAAACGTGAATAAAATGAAACATTCCTGTTACCATAAAAATGAAACTGATATTTGAAACAATAGTATTAAAAATACCAATTTATTGCATCCATTTCTCTGACCTTGGTCTCCAACAGTCCTTTACATTGCTTGAACTTCAGCCTTCAAAACTAGAGCCACAATAGTGCAAACTCCACCCCTCATACATGATTCAAAATACAAAGGAAAAATCCTCAATAATCCCCAAATCTGAGATTTTCTCTCCTCTCTCCTACAACTCTAAATTCTTATTACAATAGTGCTTTTAGAAGTCTAGAATTGCAGAGGAGAGTCGCTCTGATACATTCTGCACTCTATTATTTATAATATTTCCAAAGAAATTCTTGATAGGAAATTTTGGTGAAGAGAAATATGGCAAATCCAATTTTATTTGTTCAAAATTCCAATCTTTAATTGCTGGAGCATTCTCCTTCATTGAGATATTTTTCTCCATATTTCTTATACTGTTTTCCTGCAAGAAGAAATCAAAAAAAAAAAATTAAAATGCAACAATAAAATCAAAATGGCATTGTTGGCATTTAAATCAAATCCAATCAAATTCTATTTAAATAAATAATTGAAAATAAAATATAAGCTTTCTATTGATGCCTGGGATGATTTAATTGGCCAAGGATATTATTGACGAATGGATCTGCAATTAGAAAACGCTTGGACAAATGAAAATGCAGAAAATAACTTAGAAAATTGATTTTGTTTTAGAAATTTGGAGGTTGATCTTCTACATAATTTTTTACTCAATTAATGACTAAATCTATTATTGAAACCTCATCAGAAATGTTCTCCTTGATTTTATCTTTCCAATGGGCCGTCCTGGGCCTTATTTGGCCAAGTAAAACTCAATCTACGAGCTTCCAAATTTGATGAGTCAAATCTAGCATAAATCTGGAAATTCTATTGCTAGGCTAAAAATCAGAATTTTAATTAAAAATCTAATCCTAAATTAGTCTCTGATTAATTCTAATTTAATTGTTAATTATAAACTAAACTAATTATTTAATAAACTAGTTATTAATCTAACTAACTAATATAATTAACTATTTATAACAAATTAGTCTAATTAATAATTAATTAAAAGTTAATTAAGTTAATTATATTTTCCATATTAATTAATTTAATTAATTTAAAATTTAAATCTAATATTAAATTAAAACAACACTCACCATTCCACTTTACTCATTCGTATGAGTGTTAGCTTGAAACAAATAAAACATGAGTGTTAACAAAACTATGGTTAAATGCTTAAAGCCATTTGACTCCTTAGCCATTGCATATCGGCGATCGGGGAATGGAGGTCATCGGGGTTTTTAAAAATATTTCATTTGAGATTTCCCGATGTGATCATCCGATCGTATAAAAAATATTATTATTATTTAGCTACATTATCCTACCACTTCACTATGGTTGACATGAAACTTTAGTTTTATATTGTTTTGTCTT
>APFE030558882.1:0-19853 GCA_000404065.3 Pinus taeda | reverse complement strand
TTTCTTTGTCACCTGTCATGTGTTTTGAGCATCCACTGTCGATGTACCACTAATTTTCTTGTCCTTCTGCATATAAGGATATGCCACGTCTTTCTATTTGAGATTCTTTCCTTCTCCATATCTTGGGATTTACTGGAGTTTTCTCCTTTTGAGATGTTTTCCAAAATTTTCTCCTACATTCAGATTCTTCATGATCAAAGTTGTTACAGATTGAGCATTCTATTTCATTTTCAAGAAGAGAAAAGTTATTATAGGAAATTTTCTTGATCCCTGTTACATTCCTTTGATTTCATGCTTCTCTAGTCATGATGGTTTTGTAAGTAGCACATTGAGTAGCTTTGTGTCCAAAATTATGACATGAAAAACATTGCCCATTAAAGAAGTTCCTGCGACTATCGAATCTGTTGACCTGGTGATTGTAGTTTCTATTGATATTCAACTTTGGAGAAAATTGAGTATGATTTACCTGAGGTTGGTTGTGGCTTCTATTCATCCTTGGATTAAATTGAGTCTGATTTACCTGGTGATCTGTTTTATGCCTTTGCTGATGATTGTCATACTATTCACTGGTCTTTACTGCATCAAGATAGCTTTTGGTGGAGGTTGACGGCTTGTATGATTGAGATGCTTCTTCAGTATATCCAAGACCTGTATTTATCAGAGGAGAATGTTGAACTTCGATAATCTCATTTAAAGTTTCTGATCCTTTAGCAAATCTAAGGTTGAGATATTTCATTTTCTCAAGATCCTTTCTTAGACCCACAATTTCACATTCAAGTTTTTCGTTGTGTTTTTCTTTTTCAGCAAGTTGGTATGTCAAGGCATCTATAATCATATTCTTTTCTTCTAAACAGATTTTGAGTTTAGATATTTCTTCATGAAGGTCTTCCTCTTCTAAATCATCCCAAAAATTATCATCATCATAGGCCATGAGAAGTCTGTAATCTTGTCCAATTTCATCTTCATCACTATTAGATAAACCATCGCTATCTTCATGAGTATATTAACTCCTTTTATTCACAATTTGTTTTCTATTCCCTATTGCATATTCCTTTCCTTTTTCAAATTTATCTTTATGAGGAAATCTTGCAGCATAATGACCAACTCTGCCACAAGAAAAACATTTGAAGGGTAACTTACGTCTAAACCTTCCAGAACCTTGTTGAAGCTTTTTGACAAAGTTTACCTCATCTTCTTCTTCTGAAATATGTCCTAATTCATTGTGTTCTTCCTTTCCTTTTGCTGAAGCTTTGAATGTGGCTTCTCTCATATCTAATGATCCTCCTTTTCTCATCTCAAAGGTAGTTAATATTCCATGAAGTTGTATCATAGTGATATTCTGCAGATCCTGTTTTTCTTCTATGGCGGACACTTTGGATTCAAATTTAGCAGACAAGGATCTCAAAACTTTCTCAACTAAGGTAACTTCCTTAATTTCTTCACCCAGATTCTTCATACAATTGACAACATCATCTATACGTAGGAAGTAACTAGCTATGCTTTCATCACTATGCATCTTAAGAGTTTCATACTAAATTCTAAGAGTTTGAATCTTAGCACATTTTACCTAAGAGTCTCCTTCGTAGCTCAGAATGATTTTTTCCCATATTTCTTTGGCTTATTTGAGCTGCATGACTTTGACAAACTCTGATTTTGACATACTTCCCAATAAAGTATTAACAACTTTGGCATTGGTTTCATATTGCTTTTTACCTCTCGTATCTGTAGGAATTGTTGTTGGAAATGTATATACTCCATCCACAATTTCCCAGACATCCGTTCCAAGCGATTGTAGATAGGTTGTGGTTCTTATTTTCCAATAAACAAAGTTGCTCCCATCGAAGATTAGCGGTCTGATGGATCCCATGCTTTCTTGATTATTCATGTTGATGGATCTCCCTTCAGGCAATCAAGCTTCTTTTGAAGGACCTGCTCCGATACCAATTGTTGGAAATAATACTGAGAGGGGGGTGAATCAGTATTGTTAGATCAATAATTTTATTTCCCAAACAGATTTATATACTCTACTTCAGTGAAGTGAACTAGCGTGTACACGTGATTGTGCTTAAAGAAACCAACGTATATGCAGAGAACTTGTGATTTAGACAGTTTATCATGTGTTGAGCTTAAACAAGTATATCAGAGATTTATTAGACAATGCAGTAAAAGCATAATAAAGCATCACACATAAGTAGCACACATGAACACCAAGATTTAAGGTGGAAACCCAATGTGGATAAAAACCACATGTTGTTGTCATCTTTGTCTTCTTTAATAATAAGAAAATATGTTTACAATCTTGTACTCGTGCAGACTCATACCAGTACGCAGGCTTCTATCTGTAGAAGGTTACAACCTTCTCTCGTTTTCCAGCTTCTACTAGAAGGGAGCTACAACCCCCTAGCTCTTGTACTAGCCAATATGTTTACTAGTGCGTAGGTGCCAGCCTACAAAAATTCCACTCTTCCACCAGGGACCACGTTTCATGAATTTTCAGACTGGATACTCCTGGATCACAACACCACAAGCTGAAAGCCACGTTTCATCAAATTTTCACACTGGACCCATCAAAGCCTTTTAAACTTAAACTGCATCAACCAATATTCAGTTAATCTGAACAATCAGATCACTGACACCAGAACACTGTATTGAACCCAGAACCCTACATCATCATCCAGAACCAGTTGTAACCTCAAAAATCATGCATTAGAGTGTATATGCTACTTGGTTGAACCCAACCTGCGTGTATACACTACTTCCTTTAACCCAACCTGCGTATATCTCTAAATATTCTAAATCATATACTTCTGAACCATAGACAGTACCAATCAGTGACATTCTAAAGATCTACTATCATATTACAGAGTTCAAAACAGATAGCATCAAGGATCACCCTTCCTTCTTAATCAATCAATCAATCAGACTCAATTTCCTTATACAACAGTTCTACATTCAGATCTAAGAGGACATCAATGACAGACAATAGTAAAACAACAGAATTTGATCAGATAGATCAGCTAGATCTAAACAGAAGCTTTTCTTTTTGTATACGCAACTTGGAAGAGTCAAACCTGTGTGTACACGCGCTTTGGCCGAGACGAACCTACGTATAGTCTGCAAATTTTGACTCAAAACTTTGCTGCAATTCCATACTTCAGACAAACCCATATCATGATAGATAACAAATAGAATATGTGCAAAACATCAGATCTAGTCTCAACCAATATCAGATCATTCAAGAATAAGTCATTTCAAGTCTCATGATTCCTGATCTAATGGTGAACTCAAGGTGCACATGAATATTTCATATCCAATCCCAAACATAACCCTACAACATAATATATACTTCAGATAGAAGTATTCTTTAGAATATCATTGCTTGCACACCTTGGCCTAATGATCTTCTCCTCCTTATATACTCTTAGGCCTTTCTCAATACCTTGGACCAAAACCACTTAGGACCAATACCTTGGACCCAATACCTAGGGTCAATACCTTGGGCCAAATGCCTTGGACCAATTACCTTGGACCAAAATACCTTGGATACCTTGGACCAAAAACTTGGTTTTCCAACATGTACGTGTTTTTCCTCCTATGAAAGTGCGTGTATACGTTATACGCTACTTTTTTTCTATTAAACCGTGTGTATACGCGCCTTCAAAAAAGTGAACGAGCGTCTACCTCTCTTTCTTCATTCTTTGGAGTCTAATCTATAATCCTTTGTTGTTGACCTACTGCACTGTGAACTTTCATCTGAGTGAGTTGCCATCAAGGACAACACCTGTATCATAATGCCAACAAAAAACCCTAACCTTTTGATGTTTAAGGTTTGTTGATGTTATGGTGAAACCCTAGCCTTTTAAGGTTTGTTGTTGACACCTAGGATATTTGACAAAACTCTATATTTTTAGGGTTTGATAAATTATGGTTTATGACCCTTGAAATACACAAACCCTAGGTGTATATGCTTTCGTTTAATTGAAACCCTAGCTTGGTTGAATTTTTATATATCTAACATTAAAGTTTTTATGTTTGTGTCTAGGGTTTACAATTTCTAAGGCATGGTAATGAAACCTTACATGTAAAAATTCATTCGCTATGATTGAAATCCTAACTTGATTTAGTTGTTGGTATGTAAGGATTTTGTTTTGATGAAAGAATCTAGGGTTTGTGACAAAAACCCTAGGAAAAAATGATTATGAAAGTCTAAACCTTGTTGATTGTAAACCTAACTAGATTTAGGTTTTAATATATAAATTTTAATTTATTATGCTTCCCTTGTGATGAAAGCTAACCCTAAATTGATAATGTTGACTTAATGCTGTATATTTGTGCTTATTTGTAATTGATGTTGAAGATTTGTAGCTACATAGTCTTCAAGATGTTGAAGATTCTTACATACCTCATACTTAATAATAACCTAATGATGATGTTGAGCATGATTGAAAGAGGTATCTATAACAATATCCATGACATTGAATATTAAATTATTGATTAATATATAACCTTGTTTCCATGATAAGTTAGAAGGAATGATGTTTCAAAGGTTGAAGTTCTCCGATGATATTATAATGCAAAAGAAAGAGCTTGTGTGGCTGAGTTGTTTATGAATTTGTCCCCTAGTAAACAATAATTAGGGGATTTTTGAGGTCTAAAATGGGTCTCCTATGGAAATTATAAAATAATAGTGGAAATAATAAAATAATATTTGATTACATCATCAAAGAGGGAAAAAAGAAAAAATTATTTTTTCAACTCGTATTTTCAATTTATCTCCCTATGTGTTTACTCAAATTTCGAGTGGAAACACTTGTTGGATGCATAATTTGATTCCTCATCCAAGGAATACCCATGTTGCATACTTTCGACGAACCCTGCTACATGAAAAATGAGAAATACATGAAAAATGTGAATGCAATCACATTTTTTCATGTATTTCTCATTTTTCTTATAGTAAGGTCCATCAAAAGTATGCAAAATGGGTATTTCTTGGATGAGGAATTAAATTTTGCATCCAATTAGTACTCCTACTCTAAATTTGAGAAAAACCTTAGGAGATAAGTTGAAAATACGAGTTGAAAAAGTAGTTTTCTTATTTTATTATTTTTTAATCTTTTTACTCTTTTACTCCAAAAAAGGTGAATCATCCCCCATGGTTGACATCATCATCTTGAATCCTATTGGTCCTTATAAAGTTTATTTTGTTTGTAAATTTTTCTTAGGAGGCCCATTTTAGACCTCAAAATTCCCCTAATGAAGCTAGTATAAAGAAGGTGTATATCTCCCCAATCCAAAGGCAGGATATATTGTGGTATCTATAGTGAATACTATGAAGAAAGAGTAAGATCGGAGAAACGTTAAAGAACTACATAGGGTTGTTTGTGATTAATAAAGTTGTGAACAAGAATTAGATGTTTTGGAAGAAGTTTTGAGGTTGAGTTTGGTGTTGTTGGATAAGTTGAAAAAGGAATATTCCATCAATATGTGTTTGGATATTGTGATGACCTAAGCAACATCAAAATAATTAAAGACCCTAGAGTTTCATGTTAGCATACAAGAACATATAAATTGGAAGTTTGATATTGGTTAGGGTTGTGAAGCTACTATATGTTCTAATGGTTGAACGGGTAGTTGATGTGTTGATCTCTCCCTGAGAAGTTTTGAATATTTAACAAGCATGCGTAGATTGATGATTGAGAGGGAGATATGAAGTACCATAAAATTGTTACTATGATTTTACTTGGGAGGAGATCTTTCCTAAATATTGATGTTGTATGGATCCCAGTAAATGAAGGTATCATTGATCTTCTGGAGCTCTGACCTTGGAGATGATACCTAGATCCCTAAGGGTTGGTGTTAGGGCTGAAGCCTTATGGTACCTATAGTGTCATATTCCTAGATAACACCTTAGTCCTTGTTAGTATCTTAGATCATTGAATGAGTGTGTGAAAAATAGTGTCATGACACTTGGATATTTGATGTGTTAGATACCTTGATAGTTAGGGTATCCCTAACATTGCATATGTTGTTGTACACTTTTTGGAACATTTGAAATTGAATTCAACCTTGTACCGATTGAAAAATTATGAATACCTCTCTAGTTAAGAGGGAGTGTTGAGAAATGTACCTATTATTGGTCTTCATAATTGTATTTGAGTCATGATATAATGAATTTGTGAAAAATAAAGAAAAAGAAAAAAATTATTGTAAAAATAAAAGTATTTATAAGCATGGATTTCATGCTCATTTTATTTTTTTTCTAGGTAAAACCTTCATTAAAGGCTTCTAGGCTTGTGTCAAAAGTCGTATTCATAGTAGTTATGTAAAATACCCTTATTGGGATCCTTATGTCAAAGAAGAAAATATGTTTGTGTGTTAAATTGTATAATAAGCCTCCATCCACCAAGTTGGCTCCATCCTCTACTAGTTGGCCTCATTGAAAAGACTCGTCCTCACACAAAAAGGATATATATATATATATATATATATATATATATACAAGTGAATTTTGCCTATCAAGAGAACACACATACATCTATTTGATATATATTTTCTAAGATAAGAAGTGCGAAGAATCTAGAAATGAAGATCTTATAGTTGCAAGAAAGAATGAGTCCAAGTGAAGAAGAATGATTCCAAGTGAAGAATAATGAGACCATAATTATGCTCCTTCCAGTCACACATGCAAATAATTATGAAGTTTCAATGCAAAGGTACATGGCTGAGGATGTAGGGTTGTGTTAGATGATCGAAGATTGCAAAAATATGAAGAGAGGATCGAGACCCTAGTTGACATGATATTTTTCCTTAACTTGATTGTTGGAAGTTTGACTTGTTCATGGGGGGATGACTTGGTGGAAAGGAGTTTGTCTTGGTCTTCATCAAATGGTCTTGATAGTATCATTTTATTTGGTTCATGAAAGAAGAGAATTTGTTTTTGGTTTCTCCCCTAAAAGAGGGGTTTTTCCCTGGCTGAGAGCCTACATCTTGTGTCCTTGATCTTAATGTTTATGGTTTTGGTAGTTTCTTGATGATTAGAAGTTAAAGAAGACATAACTAATTTAATAAGAATTTAATAATATCACAAGTAATTATCAAAGATAATAAAATATTTCTGCCTTTATGATTTTCCAATAAGATTCAACAAGGAAACTCATATTCAAACAAACCAATGTCACAAGGCACAAAAATGGAAAAGGTCAAAGAGGAAGCCCTTAAGAAAGCATAATCAATGTTGGAAACCATGAGAAACTAGGACACTACTAAGAGGGGGGTATGAATCAATAATGTGACCAAATTATACAAATCTTCCCAAAGGATACTTTTCAAACACTTTAGCAATAGTTCTTGGGATAAAAAGACAACTCAATAATGAGAAACATAATATCATAAGCACATGACCAACATAAATAGAAGACATCAATCTTCCTTTTATTACAAATTTCAACTTGATTACATCAATGCCCCACAAGCTACCACTTGTAGGTTTATCAATTGCTACTAAAACAAAATTCTATCCTTTCTCATTTATTAGCTACCACTAAAAGGGATTGCTACCCCTACTCATTTACTAGTACTCGTTGGAAGAGACTCTTGCCCCTCCTCATTTATCAGTGTCTACTGAAAGGGACTCTTTCCCCCAAACATTTACCAGTACCACTGAAAGGAACTCCAACCCCTAATCTGTAAGCTACCACTTGTTGGCCTTGTTGATTCATCTTTCATCCATTTTCAAACTAGAAACAATAGACCTCTTACCTCATAAACAAGTAAATTTTTCTCATTGCAACTGCTCACAAGAACCACCATACAAACACCTTCAACAATCTCTAATTATTGATGCAAACACCTTCAACAATATCTTATTACTAATACAAACCACCACCACCTTCAACAATTTATCATTACTAAACAAATCAAACAAGTAATCACTCTTTATTTCACCCTTGATTCATACAACCATCATCCATCATGTTGCACCACAATCTCTCACACACACTTTGCTTCTCTTTCACAATTTGTTGCACTTGTCCTCACTCGTTCATCCCTCTACTACTTGAATTATACTTTTAAAGAATTCTGAGGTACCTTTTTTGGTATTGGACTTGAGTTATCTTGTTGAATGGTTTTCATATTTTTGCCTTTGTCATGTTTAGTTCAGTCTTCTCAATCTGCTCTTCATGCTATCAATCTCTGATCTGCAGTTCTAGGCTTAATCTCTAAGTCATACTGGTATTTTCTAGTTACATGATCATTTTGGTTGTTTAAAAACATTTAGCTAAGGCTTACTAATTTTATCAATCCTCCAAACTTAGCCAAGACTGCCAAAACTACCTCTTAATAGGCCGTTCTGTCAAAATCAAGATTGTAGATCTGCCTCTTAACTGTAAGTCTTCCAAAATTATCACTAAACTGGTTGTTGACCCATCCATGTTGCTATTGGGCTTTATCCTGCTAAAGTAGTTGTGAACTCATCCTTCTATGCATGTACCTCATGCACTTCAACATGTCGTTGCCACTAAAAGATAGTCATGCTACCAAACACACCTCCATGAACATTTCTTTTCTTTTTATAACAAAAATTCTACCAAATTCATCGAATGGGCCTTACCTCCTTTTTCTCTAGTGCTTGTCGGCTTTCCTACCATAGGACCAAGTTTCGTGACCATTGGCTAGACCCTTTAGGCGCTAAGCCTATTTAAGGCTTGTCTTAGGCTTATTTCCTATGTTAATGGCTCTGCACCCTTGGTCTTCATTCTATGCAAGAAATGGATGCTAGTGCTAATGCCTAAAGCCATTGATACCAACACTTTTTTAAATTGGATTCTTAAAAATTTACGGGATTCAGGCTTCCTGGCATGGCCCACCTTTACTCCTCTGATGTCACATTTGCTTTCCCGAGTCTTATCCAATTGGTTGTCACTATACAACTATCCATGTTGATGTGTCCCACTCCTTTGAGAAACGCTCTTGTGGTTTCTGCCACCCCTTGCTAGATGTTTATGTTATTGGGAGGGGGGGTGTCAGAATGAACCTTTGTTGTTCATTTTTCGATCAATGGTATGGGAAATATTCCCATTCCAACACCCCTCCACTTTAAATAACGTGTTGTGGACCCTATTCGGAATTGTCTCTGATGCATTGGTAGGACACGTGAGGCTCGATCTACCAACAAACATGTGCGACATTTAACTATTGCATCTTGATATAAAACTTCACCAATCAATATGATTGCCTTTGTTGTCAATGCCATGTTTTCCCTGACTCACTTCATCCCACTAGTCTCTTCTATGGGCTCGTCACCTTCTGGGTATGTCCCACCTAATGCTTCTACTTTGCTGAACTCGAATCTGAACTCCCTAGTGCTCAAAGCTTTTTGGGAATTCATTTTTTAAAGATTTATAACATTCCTACCTTCCGTGCTTCCGCGTTTTCGGGGTTCTAGGATTTCAAGCTTACTACTCTGTGTCATTCTATTTCCACCATGTTACAGGCTTTCAAGACTTCTAGGGTTCTAGGATTTCGGGTTTCCAAGGTTCTAGGCCTTTGGACTTCTGAGATTTCATTGCTTATCTTTGACTTTGGGGACTCATCTTTGACTGGCTCTATCTCTCAATCCAGGTATCCATTTGCAGACTTGGATATATGGTTGGAAAGATATTTTAGAGAAGTTTTCATCTAAGTGGGTCTGATGTGGTCTTTGAGTTCATCTTCTTCTTGAAAAATGGCTTCAAACTCTTTGTATAATTCTGCATATGACCCTTCTTCTTATTAATATAACTTCATCCATGAGACATATTTTTGACACATTTTCCACCTGCTGCTATTTATTGACATCAATGAAAACATATTTCAAACATTATCCCCCTTTGGCATTGTTGGCAACACCAAGATCAAACAAAACATCCTTAGAAAAATTATAAACTTAAATTGTCTCCTTTGAGTGCTACAAACTATCTTTGTTGAGTTTTGTACTTCTCTTAGTTGTTTATGTTGTTATCATTGACACCTCTCCTTTTACTATGGATCTCTCATTTTACCTTTTTGTTTGATCACTATGAATCTCTCCCTCTTTGACATCAATGCAACTACACCAACATGCTCCCCTTGTCACAATACTCCTTCTGTCAACAATCTTTCTCTGTCATGTTGATCTTGTGAACTTGGAAGCTTCACCTTTATATGTTGAAAGTACAACAACTTCATGTCTTCCTCTTAAAGGAAGAGCTAGCGTAGGGAGGCAATAGGAACAACTCCCAAACTTTGCCTCAAATACTCAAATTGTTCTCTAGGAAGTGGCTTAGTGAAAATATTAGCAACTTTTTCTTTCGTAGGAACATACTCCAGCTTTACAACTTGATTTTCAGCTTTGTCTCGCAAGAAGTGACACTTGATTGGAATATGCTTTGTCTTGGAGTGAAAAAATGGATTCTTTGACATGCTTGTTTCACTTGTATTATCACAAACAATGGTAATAGGTTGACCATAAAACACTTGTACATCCTGCAAGGTTTGCTTCATCCACAAAAGTTGAGTGCAACAATAAATTGTTGCAATATATTCTTCTTCAGTTGTAGATAAGGAAATGGAAGCTTTCTTCTTTCTCAACCATGAAACTATAATGTCTAAGAAAGAAAGCACCAACACTTGTTCTCTTTCTATCATCTATATCACCTGCCCAATCAACATCAATATAAACAGTGAATGAAAAATATTTACCTCTAGGGTACCATAGTCCATAACCATTGTTTCTCTGAGATATCTAAGAATCCTCTTGGCTGCTGGTAGATGTCTTTGTGTAGGAGCTACTTGAAATATTCCAACTATATCAATAACTTGCATGATGCCTAGTCTTGTATCTTTCAAATACAAGAGCCTTCCAATGATGGATCTATACAAGTTCTGGTCCACTGCTGGAGATTCATCTATCTTGCTAAGTTTGCAACCTGTCACTACTGGAGTTCTCACTAAAGAGCATTCTCCCATGTCAAATTTCTTCAGCACTTTTTTGAGATACTTGCTTTGAGAGATAAAAATTCCTTTGGGTGTCTGCATAATCTGCAATCCAAGGAAATAGGAAAGATCTCCAAGCATGGACATATCGAACTCGACCTTCATGTTAACTGCAAATTCATTGGTCAGAAAATATGAATCACTGGAAAAGATGATATCATCAACATATACAACCACGACAATGTGGTTTCTCATTTTTTCTTTGACATATAAGTTGTTTTCAGCTGCACATCTTTTGAATCGACACTTGAGCGGGTAGTTGTCTAGCTTGGAATACCAAGCTCTAACGGCTTTCTTGAGACCATACAAAGCCTTCTTAAGTTTGCAAACATAATTTGCTTTCTCTTTCAGCTAAAAACCTTATGACTGCTCTATTTATAATTCCTCTTGTATCTCTCCATTGAGAAAAGCATATTTGACATCCATTTAATAGATTTTGAATTTATTAAAGCAAGAAAAAGTCAAAAACATTCTTATTTCTTCTAATCTAGCAATAGGAGCAAAACATTCTTCAAAATCCAAGCCTTCTATTTGTGCATAGTCTTTGCATACCAACCTAGCTTTGTTTCTTACCAATTCTCCATGGGAATTTACTCTATTCCTGAACCCCACTTTGTACCAATGGCATTCTTGTTAGCAAGCCTTGGAACAAGTTCCCAAGTCTGATTTTTCTCTATTTGATCCAACTCCTCATTCATTTCCTTTAATCAATGTTGATCTTGACTGGCTTGAACAACATCTTTTGGTTCATCCATGGAAAACATGGCAACATGTGCCCATGTGAGGGAATCTAGCAGCCTTACTTCTTGTCTGCACTCCAAATTTTGATTAACCAATGATCTGATCAACTGGGTGGTGTTTTTGTACATACCTTAGGGGTGTTTATCTTGAGGACTAGAGGGTTCTTCATCTTTTTCTTCTAGAACTGACTCATCATGCTCCTTGCTAATGCTCACTAGTTCATCAATGATGGTTCTTGCAGGTTGTTTTCCTTATTGATAAACATGCTCATCCACCTTTACATCGATACAATTTAAGATCCTCTTGGTGACTTAATTGTAGCATCTATATCCTTTTCTATTGTATAGTATCCCAAAAAAAATCCATCATCTACTCTGGCAGTGAACTTGCCAAGTTTTTCATCACTTCTCTTGATGTAGCACCTGCTACCAAAAACTCTGAAGTGTTTGATTTTTGCAGGCTTTCCATACCATAGATCATAGGGATTTTTGTCATTATTCAGTATAAAATGAGCTTTGTTGAGGATAAATATTATTGTATGAATAGCTTCTACCCAAAACCTCCACCGAACATTCCTTTCGATCATCATTTCTCTAGCTAACTATTGCACTGATCTGTTTTCTCTTTCTACTTCATCATTTTGTTGGGGAGTTTATGCAATTGTAAACTACCTTTTGATGTCATTCTCTTAATAGAACTCGTCAAATTATTTTACAGTGAACTCACCTCCATTGTCAGACCTTATTCTTTTGATTTTGCAATCAGTTTCATTCTCAACCATAGCATTGAACTCTTTAAATTTCTGAAAAGCTTCATATTTCTCTCTAAGGAATGTAAACTGCATCATCTTGCTGAAATCATCAATTATTAGGATAAAGTATAAGTTACCTGTAGATGATTGTGTTTTGGACGTTCCACATGAATCCATGTGTACTAGCTGCAATGGTTTTCATGATGAGTTCTCCTTCACCTTGAATCATACTCAAGTTTGATTTCCCAGTTGGCAAGATTTACAAATTATGTTCTCTGGTTTTAAAAACCTTAGAAAATCTTTGATAAGCGTCTCCTTCCTTAGCTTGACTATCTCATCAAATTTCAGATGTCCAAGCCTTTTGTGCCATAACCAATTCTCATCTAGCTTTTATAAATAGCACCTTTTTGTCTTCTCTTTTAGCACATAGACATTATTGTCCATTATCACAGCTTCAACTATCTCACTTGTACATGTGGACTTGATTTGACAATATTTTTCTTTAAAACTAATATTATAGCCTTGAGCACACATATGAGATACATTAAGCAGGTTATGATTTAGCCCATCAACATATACAACATTTTTTGCTTTATCTTTTCCATTTGAGAGACTAACCACTCCTTTTGCAATTATATTTCCAGGAGCATTGTTTCCAATAGTCACATTACGTTGTTCAATTGGTTTCCATGTCAAAAAAAATCTTTTTTCTCCTGCTATGTGCCCAGAACATCCATTGTCCACATACCAATGGCTCCCACCATTCTGAGCATACAAAGAAATATCAAATTACTCTGGTTTCTCGTTTTCTTTCCAGACCTTGGTTTTTTTTCCAATTGGCTTACTTACTGGCTTTTTCCTTTTTTCTTCAAGTCTACAATTAACTTCTATATGTCCAAAATTTTGACATTTAAAACATTGCACTTGATAATTCATGGGAGAAAAAGAATTATTGTACCTAGGTATGATTTTCCTTTTTTGAAGTCTTCTCTTAGATCTGAGCTTCATGTACAATAGATTGACTCTGTAATTTGTTGCTTTGAGGCCATAGTTAGCGAATGTGAAACAATACCTTGGGAAAATATCATTATACCTAGAATATTGTCTTTTACGTTGAACTGAATTTTGAGGAGTTCAATGTGCTTGGCCAATGTTCTTCTTTTGCTGCTATTGAGGATTATGGACCTAATTCTTGGGCTGCATGTCTCCCTCTTTTTGATGTGCATGCCCTTCTTTAGCTACTGGAAAAAAGGCTATTTGGTTTTTCCCTTTTAATTCAGTTGTTGTGATGGACTCAACTTCTAAACCAAGACCACTATGATCTTCAGAGACACGTTGAGCCTCCAATATCTCATTTAAGTCCTTGGTACATTTGCTGAATTTATGATTAAAATTGAGTTGTGATTTAGCCTTCTCCAACTCCTTTCTCAACAAGATGACTTCTCCTTCCAGCTTCTGACATGCTTGAACCTTTTCATTCATCTATTGGTTCAAGGATTATTGAATTTTCTTATCTTCTTCTATTTTCAAAAGAAATGGATCAACAACCTCAACCTTTTATTTTATCAAGGATTCCTTCATTAATTTATTTTTCTTCCTTAACCATTCTATTTCATTAAGATCACTTACTAGTTCTCCTTCAAGATCTCCTTCTTCTTCATCATAAAAGTTAATAGCCTTGACTTGCAAATTTTCTATGGTCATCAACATAAATTCTTTGGGGCTCTCATCATCTATGTTCTCATATGAGGATTGGCTAGGTTCACTTTCCAAGAAGATCTCTTTTTTAACATAAAAACCTCTCTTCTTAGCCTTCTTACTATTCTTCTTAACTTTCTTGAATTGTTATTTAGGAGCATAATATTTCTTCTTAGTTTTAGGACACTTTGATGCATAACAACCATCTTTTCCACAATCAAAACATTTAAAAGGTAGCTTACCTTTATAATTTCCTAATCCTCGCTTGAGCTTCCTCACAAAGTTGGATTCTTCTTCATCTGATTCACAGCATGCATCATCATGTTCATCCTTACACTTATTTTGTACTTTAAAGGTTGATACTTTGGCTAGAGATTTGCCTTTAGAAATCCTCGTCTAATGGGCAGTGATTATTCCAAGAAGTTGGTCTAAAGTGAGAGTGCTAGGTTGGTCATTTCTTCAATGGCTGACACCTTGCGATTAAAACTGTTAGGAAGAGATATTAAAACTTTTTGAAGTACCATAGGTTAATCTATATGCTCATCAAGCTCTCATATGGTGTTCACAATGTCATCAACTCTCAAAAAATGCTTTGGAATATCTTCATTGTAATGCATGCTTAAATATTCAAATTGCATCATGTAACCTTGGAGTCTAGATTTCTTTGCCTTTTTGTCTCCCTCATAACAGTTACTCATCTTATCCCAGATAGCCTTGGCAGATGTTCAATCCATTACTTTAACAAATTTTAATTGAGGTAGGCTAGTAAGTAGGGCATTCATTGCCTTATAATTACATGTAAATTCCAACTTTTGATCTTTGGTAACTACTAATGCAGGCCTTTTTGGTATGCTTCTTCCATAACATCCCACACATCAACTCCAAGTGATTGAAAGTAGGTCTTCATCCTTACTTTCCAAAACACATAGTTTGTTCCATTGAACATTGGTGCCTTGTTGGTAAAACCTCTTTCTTGTTTTGCCATGATCCTCGATCTTCCTTCCATATATTAAATTGATCTTGAAGGAACCTTCTCTGATAACAATTATTGGAAACTAGGAGAAACTAGGACACTACTGAGAGGGGGGTGAATCAATAGTGTGACCAAATTATAAAAAATTTCCCAAATAGTACTTTTCAATCACTTTAGCAATAGTTCATGGATCAGTAACACAACTCAATCATTAGAAACATAATATCATAAGCACATGAGAAACATAGATACAAGACATAAATATTCTTTTTATTACAAATTTCAACTTGATTACATTAATGCCCCATAATATACCACTTGTAGGTTTATCAGCTGCTACTGAAAGAAACTTCTATCCCTACTCATTTATCAGCTACCACTGAAAATGACTGCTACCCCTACTCATTTTCCAGTATTCACTGGAAGGGACACTTTCGCCTACTTATTTATCAGTCTCAACTGAAAGGGGCTCTTGCCCCCAAACATTTACTAGTACCCACTGGAAGGATCTCCAGCCCTTGATCTGCAAGCTACCACTTATGGGCCTTGTTGATTCATTTTTCACCCATTTTCAAACTAGAACCAGTAGAACTATTTCCTCATAAACAAGTAAATTTTTCTCACTGCAACTTCTCACAAGAACCACCATACAAACACCTTCAACAATATCTAATTACTGATGAAAATACCTTCAACAATCTTTGATTAGTAACTATTACAAACCACCATCACCTTCAATAATATATCATTACTGAACAAATCATACCAACAATAATCTTTGTTTAACCCTTGCTGTATACCACCATCACGCATCATGCTTCCAGCTCTCACACACACTCTGTAACACTCTACTACTCTTTCACAATATGTTGCACTTGTCCTTACTCATTCATCACTCTACCACTCGAATTATGCTTTTGAATAATTCTAGGCTATTATTTTTGGTATTGGACTTGAGTTATATTGTAGCTTTTTGCATGGTTTCTTATTTTTACCTTTGTTACCTTCAATTTAGTCCTCTAAATCTGCTCTTCATGTTATCAAACTCTGATGTGTAGTTATGGGCTTAATATCTAAGTCAAACAATTTTTTTCCTGCTTATTTATCATTCTGGTTGTTTAATAGAGTTTAGTTGAGGTTTACTGATTTTAGTAGTCCTCCATGTTAGAAAATTATATATTACGGAGCAATGGAACACATAAAATATTGCAGAAATATAAACACAGAAAGCGCATAAAACAAGACAAAGACAGATATACGTGGTTCACCCAGTTTGGGCTACGTCCACCCCAAACAACTAGACCTTCCTTTCTATTATCCAGCAAAATGAAGAGACACAACCTATAGCAGATCCACTGTAATATCCTTTGTTTTCTCTCACAGTCTCACCTCTCTACTTCTCGCTCGGAAAATACACATATATTACACAGACTCAATACAATGCCCTCATACAAAGAGAGGGGTTTCCTTCTAGGGCAAAAAACCCTAAACTAAACATAAGTTCTACCGTCAGATCATCCGCCTAATGAACGGCCCAGATTGACTAGAAATTGCTATACTTTTACAAGGCAATTTTACATCTGTTTTTAGTTTCAAGGGCGCCGCCCACGAACCCTCGTGGGGGGGACAAGTCCCCCCCACGTGGAGGGGTGTACAAACTTCTTGGGGTATACATCCGACTGAAACAAAGACCTCTAAAAATCATGCTCCATACTCAACAATTTCCCACTTGGAGAATGATTGTAGCAGCTCCACCGCTGCTTCATTTGCTGGACAATGACTCCTCTTTGGACCTGGTTGTTTCTCATCTTCATCATCATCCTTGAAGACCAAGTGAAACTGAGCATATTCTTAGTTTCTCCCTGGTTACAACTTTTGTTAGCATATCTGCAAGATTCTGGCTAGTGTGTATCTTTTCCAGCTTCAACTCTCCATCTTCCAACATTGATCATATGAAATGGTACTTGAGTTATATGTGTTTAGTCCTGGAATGAAATGCTGAGTTCTTTGCAAGATGAATGGAACTTTGGCTATCACTGTATAACGTGTCCATATCATTCTCCTTACCCAATTCACCCATAAACCTTTGTAACCAAATCATTTCTTTACTAGCCTCTGTAGCAACAACATACTCTGCTTCTATTGTTGAAAGTGCAACAACACTTTGGATTTTTAAAACCCCACTAACAGTTGTTCCACCAACAGTAAACGCATATCCTATAGTGCTCCTCCTGTTATCTCTGTCACCTGCCATATCTGCATCAACATATCCCTGTAGGGAAATGTTTGAACCACCAAAGCATAATGCTTGATATGTCATACCTTTCAAATATCTAAGAATCCATTTCATTGCCATCCAATGTTCCTTTCCTGGATTGTTCATGTACTTACTTACAACTCCCACT
Organism: Pinus taeda; assembly: GCA_000404065.3. Lineage (NCBI taxonomy): Eukaryota > Viridiplantae > Streptophyta > Pinopsida > Pinales > Pinaceae > Pinus > Pinus taeda. The sequence goes on along the minus strand of APFE030558882.1, from coordinate 2,272 downwards.
GCATGTGCAATATTAGGCCTTATGTAGACCATTGCATACATTAAGCTTCGAACTACTGATGCATATGGAACTTTAGACATATAATCCATGTCTTCTTGGGTCTTTGGGCACATTTCCTTACTAAGTTTGAAATGGCTAGCAAAAGGTGTACTAACTGGTTTGCATTGTGCATGTTAAATCTTTTCAACACCTTTTGTATGTACTCATTCTGAGACAATGTTAATTTACGATTTTTCCTGTCTCTAGTTATTCTCATACCAAGGATTTGTTTTGCAGCTCCCAAATCCTTCATTGCAAATGAAATTGCCAATTTTTTTTTGAGCACAATTATTTCCTGCATGTTAGATCTTGCAACAAGCATGTCATCTACATACAATAACAATATAATATAGTTGCCATCATTTTGTTTTTTCAGATAAACACAATGATTAGAGTGACATCTAGTATAACCTTGTTCAGACATAAACTTGTCAAATTTTAGATACCACTGCCTTGGATAATGTTTTAAGCCATACAAGCTCTTCTTCAACCTGCACACTAGTTTCTCCTTCCCTTTCACCTCGTATCCTTGTGGTTGTTGCATATATATCTCTTCCTCCAAATCCCCATGGAGAAAGGTTGTCTTTACATCTAACTGCTCAAGATGAAAATCTTCAACTGCTACTAGACTTAAACTAGTTCTGATTGAAGTCATTTTAACAACAGGAGAAAATATTTCATCAAAATAAACACCTTTCTTCTGTGTAAAACCCTTCACCACAAGTCTATCTTTGTACCTTCGTTTTCCTCCATCTTCTTCCTTCAACCTGTAAACCCATTTATTCTTCAATGTACTTTTTCCTGCAGGGAACCTGACTAAGTCCCAAGTCTGTTTATGCATTAAGGAGTCCATCTCTTCTTCCATGGCTACCTCCCACTTCTTACTGCTTTCAACCTGCAGTGCTTCTCCATAACATTTGGGTTCACCAGAATCAGTCAACAATAAATAATATAATGAAGGAGAGTATCGTTCAGGGAGTCTACTTATCCTGGTAGATCTTCTAACACCACTTTCAGGTGTTTGGGGTGCCTGTTGCTGTTGTGGTGGTTGTTGTTGTTGTGGTTGTTGATTATTATTATTTTCAGGCACCTTTACTTTTTCAGTGATTTCATCAAAAACGGCGTATTCCTTGTTTTATTTTTCCTGTTTCTTTTCTTGCAACTGATTCTTATACAATACCTTTTCATTGAATATTACATCTATGATCTTAATGATTTTGTGATTTTTGTAATCATATAAGTGATAACCAAAATCATTAACACCATATCCAATAAAGGTACATTTCCTTTGACTTTGCCTCAAGCTTTGTTCTATTTTCTTTATCAATATGGACAAAGACCTCACAACCAAAAGGCTTTAAAAAGGAGTAGTTTACCTTTTTACCTATCCATGCTTCCTTTGGAACACCACCATCCAAGGAACTTGAAGGTCCTCTGTTTATTAGATAAACAATAGTATCTATAGCATCTGCCAAAAACTGTAAAGGAAATCTTGCATGTAATGTCATGCACCTTGCACGCTCCATGATTGTTCTGTTCATCCTTTCTGACACACCATTTTCTTGTGGTGTTCTTGGAACTGTCTTCTCTCTGCGAATTCCATGCTCTGAATATTACCTATCAAACTCTTTGCTGCAATATTCACCTCCATTTTCTGATCTAAGATACTTCAATTTCTTTCTTGTCTCAATCTCAATCAAAGCTTTCCATTTCTTGAAAGTATCAAATACATCAGATTTATTCTTAATACAATAAATCTAAGTTTTTCTAGTTGCATCATCAATAAAAGTAACTTAATAATGAGAGCCATTGAGAGATGATACCTGAGCAAGTCCCCATACATTTGTATGCACAAGCTCTAATTTTTCGCTCTTCTTTTCTTTCCCAACTCTGAGAAATTTGACTCTCTTCTGTTTTCCATAAATGCAATTCTCGCCGAAGTCTAAATCAACATTCTTCAAACCCGGCAACAAATTCCTTGAGTGAAGAATCTTCATCCCCTTCTCACTCATGTGTTCGAGCCTATGATGCCATAATGATGCATCTACTCCTTTGGAAGTTAAAGCATTAACAGAGTTAGAAATACCATTGCATAAATACAATGTACCAACCTTTTTGCCTTTTGTTATTACCAGGTGTTATCGGGAAATCTATTGTCCATTCAGAGCTGCTAGTCCCACTAAGACGGGTAGCTATCTTAGAAACAAACAAACTAAAGTTGCTTATTTTTTCC
>APFE030558861.1:0-41404 GCA_000404065.3 Pinus taeda | reverse complement strand
ATTACCTGCATATGAATTCTAAAACACAGAAAATAAACAATGCGAGAGCATAACACATAAAACACATATACACATAGATTTTCCCCTGGATCACAAAACTAGGACTACCAGCTTGATTTTTCATTATGTTCCTTTTAATATTACAATACATATTTATACATGCCGAAGCATCCAATACCATGGACCAAAAACCATCACGTCCAAAACCATGTGCGAAAACCATGCACAAAACCATAGGTAGCTTCGCCTAACCTAATATAGGGTCCAAAAAAAATTTCCCCGGGGCACAGCCCCAGACCCCATAGAGGGGGGCTACTTGCCCCCTTCAAACCTCCTAGATAGGGGGGTTGTTGCCCCCTCTATGACCCCCTCGCCGCGCAACGAAGCGGGGGATCCGCCCTCCCTCTAACCCCCCTATTAACTAGGGAGGCTAGTCGTGGAAAGAATATAACATAACCCAACAATTCTCTCCTTGTAGTGGTGTAAGACAATTAGTATATTTCGATATTAAGGTGTCTCCTATTCATTAAGACCATTCAAGGAACCCCTGTTTCAATGGTAATATAAGCCCATATGATTTTTACATTCAAATCATCCTACAACCCAAACATAACTATCATAAACCATTGCTTTCCTCTCCCTGTAAGGTATTTCATTTATTTTACAAGCTTTGGTGGAGGATGGATAAACAAAACCCAGTCCTCATTTGGGACAACAATGATGACTTGGGTAAGGGCAACCATTCCCATTCAAATGTATTGACCTACCTCCAAAAAGCATTGAACAACTACTAGGGAGTAAGTTGATGAGCCAATGAAAAGACATATTAGGCAGGTCAGTCATACTCCTTTAGGTTTAAGCTCTTGTACGTGTGAGAAAAAATGTTGTAGGGAATCATTCCTTGGTCATTAATGGGGGGCCTCCTTCAAACTTGAAATGTTGAATATTGATCTACACTCTACCTTCCATATCAAACATTTTGAAAATGCTTATAGAGGGTTATGTAGCTTTAGCAAGAGGTTGTAATAAAGAGGAAAGAGAATTGGTTGGGCTAAGGGAGAACCTTTGTATGCCCCCATTGAGGACCCTAATCATACGACAAGAAAGAAAACCTATTTCAAGTAGGTATGGGAGATGCACTAGCACACTAGGGACTTTGTGTCTATTGGATTTATATATAAAGAGATACATATATTATGTATTAACATGCTTAACTTTCTTGTGATAACCCTTAGACCTATGACCAAAGACTTTGTAGCAATTTGCAAAAGCATCCTCAATTTGGTCAATCCTCAAATGAGGATTGTGCTCGCTACTAAGAAGTCCATTGATGATCATGATTGTATTTCTTAGGTTGAGAGTCCAATGAAGTCTAGTTTGCCCTACTCTCCTTGTGTCTACTTTTTGTTATGTTTAACTATATATTTCCATGCTTGTTTGGATATTTATGGTTATGCTATATACTCTCCACTTCTTATTATGTTTTATTCATTAATCCATAAGCATCATATGTTAGATGCTCAATGAGACAACATTAGTTCTCAGTCTATCTAGACGATATGTGGTCTTTAGTTATTACTCTGACACACTAAATATTTCTTTTTAGTAAGGTCATGATATGTAGGGAAATTATGATACCCCCGTGGTCTATCCATCATGTATCTACTTGTACATTTTTTTGTAATCAATGTAAACACTTTCATTATAACACAATTCTAGCTTTTATAGATAATAAAAAAAGAAGAAGAGGAAGTTAGTAACCAAATGAGGAATACAAATGTTGGATGGTTCTTCTTATCACAAATGTTTCCCAATATACCAAATGTAGAAAGGGTGTATTTGTTGTTTTTCATTAAGAGGGATGTGGCAAGTGAATTAAAAACAATTTGAACATCTCAAGCTGTGTTGAATAGCATATTTTATTATCTTACAATCACTACTCAATTTTATACTTTTATAATCACAATAATAATATATAATTTGAATTGCATTATTGTTTTCTTTTTTCTTTTTTCTTATATATCTCACCCTCCAACATGTAGGTAAGGATGAGATATTCCTTGTAACCCACAAAGAGTTTCAATTACAATTGGCTCACTAGGAGAGAATATATCACCAATAGGACTTCAACTTGAGTGATTAGGATAGTAATTATTCCTCTCGAATGTCTGAGCTAGATCTAATTGACAAGTTGTATCATTGTCTTTGTGTAATGTTCTTGTATATTGCTGATGTTCATACTTAGTTCTCTAGTTTACAATTACACTTAAATCCATTTTTTTTTTCATTATCTAAGTCTAAAACTAACACTTCATCATAGGTCTAATATTCTTTTACTATAATTATTGCTCTCCTTAAATAAGTAGTTATCTAACATATACCTAGATAACCACCTTATACAATGGGGAATTCTAGAACCACCTTACATCTAAATTTGAGAAACTATAGGTACAAACTTTAGATTAGAAACTTAAATGTTGATTCCATAAAATAGCGAATGAAAACAAGTGGAAAGAACTTGACTTGAGAATATGACCTTAAAAGCATTGAAAATAAAATAACAATTATTTTTATGAATTATGAACATAAAAAATGGTTGTTAATGAGTGATTTGCCAACTAGCAATAGGCATTCATTGTAGACATCACCCATAAACTAAGTATGAGGTGACAAGGATAAGAATTATCACTCTTTCTGTCTCTTGAGAATCGCCGTTGATAATGTTGTAGCACCTAAGCTATATAAGAAAACCAACAAGGAGAAGGAAAGAATCTCATGTCAACCATGCTAGTGCACTTTTATCAAAACCATTACTAGCACGTACCTAACTTCCCATAGAACAAGAATCGACACACTATTGTTCCTTTACTCGACCATGGATTCCCCTTGATCTTCATCTCTCATGTCATTGCCAAGCTCTTTGAATTACCAATGTGTTATGCAAAATTTTCATGATTGCAGACGAAGGTGAATTCCCAGACCTAGTGGCTTGGTCTAGAATAACAAAAGACAAAGGACTTCAATTTTTTCCTTAGAGAAATTAGAGTATTCAAAAGAAGCCTATCTCAGATCTGTAGCAAGCCTTCCTTTCCTCCTTGTTTATAAGCTCCAATTGTCAAGGGGCCTAAACATAACAAAAACTAATAAAAGAAATTTAAGAAAATATCAAGACTAAATTATTAAAAACAATTTTCAATAAACTATCAAAAATAAAGATCCAAAAAAAAAAAAAAAAAAAAAGAAGAAAAGAAGAAAAAAGGATCTCATAGAGGACTCCTCCTAGAGGAATGAGTGGTATAAAGGGTAGCATCTAGGTCATGATGGAACTTCTCAAAACACACAAAGGCCAAGATGTTGGCTAATAAGACTACTAATCGCAGTGGTTCCTCGGGAAAGGGTAAAACAACTAAGTGAAAGCTTATGATTGGCCAAACAGATGGTGACGAAGGAATGAGAAAACCAAGGCTTATATCGTAGAAATAGTCTGATAAAAATGGAAATCACGAGAGGTAGGATGAAAATGGTAACATTTTTACACAAGCTTGAAACATGGGAAACTATGCTTGAGAATACTTGAAGATGGTTTCATTTTTTGACAAGCTTGAAACATGAGAAAAACTATGCTTGAAATAAGTTTGCATGTCCCCAACATAATGACTCAATTCTAGGCACATGCCCCCTAAGCTTCATTTCATTCACCTAAGTATACAACTAGTTACTAATAGGCGGATGGAATGAAGGTTCATTTACGAGATCAAGTGAAAGACTCAATTGGGAATTTACGAGATCTAATCAAAGACTAGAATTGAAAGGAGGTTTGTTTCATTTTTTAATGAGCTTGGCATAAGAAAAGAACTATGCTCATGGGACCTTGTTTCATTTTCTGACGAGTTTGACACAATAAAAGGAACTCTGCTTTAGGAACCTTGATCATCACCTCCAGGAGGCCATGGATTCCAAGAGGTTCTCATCAGATGGAAGAACAGTGATTTGGAAGGTTTCAAAGGATCCAATGGAAATATTAGACTCTAATGCCCCCAGTAAATGATGCACTACATCACCAACTAGATCATCAGTTGACGTGAGCATGGAACAGGTTAGGACATAATTAACCCATGGCGGGGGAGATACCACTTGCATATTCAGAACACTCAAGGAAGTAGGATGATTGGAAGTCAAATTAGGACCAACAAGTGAAATTTAATTGATATTCACAATCATTCCATCATGTAGGAAGCACATCACTCGAAAGAGTGTGGACACGACAATGTTCATAGCATAAACATAGTCTCGCTCCAGGAGTAAATTGAAATAGAAGGGGTATATGGCTGCCATAACATCAATACATACAATTTTTCCTCCCAAAGTAATAGGCAAACGAGGAAGGATCCCTAAAGGTTGACTAATTCTTTTGTTAAAAGCTAATAGATTTATAGTGATGAAAGCAAGTTGTGGGGAACCCAAAGTTGTCCAAATAGTGGAGGATAAAATGCTAATAGAGGCAACTTCATTAATAACAGGGTGAAATATGTCTATATTATAAGTGTTCGCCATGACCTAGAAGGGCATGTGAGAAGGGAGACAAGATTTTGTCATTTAACTCCAATCAAAGATAATGACCTGTTTTCTTGGAGGAGGTTTCGTAGGAGTGGGAGAACTTCTCCCCTATGCCATGGGAATGGGAAGATTGTTCCCCCATGTCATGGGAACGAGAGGATTGTCCCCTTGTGCCATTGGAATAGGATGATTGCCCCCCAATACATTGGAATCTAAAGAAATGAGAAGAACCTGAGCTAAATGAAGTTATCTCTCTATGGGAAAGGTAACATCAACTAAAGGTGAAATTGAGTCAATTGTTTTCTCAACCAGTGGTTGTTTGGGAACTAACTCATGGGATTCACATTCAGAGAGAGTGGAATTGAATGGAGACAAATTCTGATCAGTCACTTCATCAACTAATGGAGGATTAGGGGAAAGCTTCTGGTAGCAAGCCAAAATTTGCAGTTGAGAAGTTGTAAGGTTTTCCAACACTTTGGATGCTTCATCCATATAAGGGAAAAGGTGAATTGGATTATTCCCTTCACATAACTTACATGGAAACTTAACTTTATCCTTCATTCTTTGAACCTTATGATCAACGGTCAATAGTTTGTCACTAGCATGATCTCTAGAAGTTGATGACAAAGGCTGATGTGAGCCTTTGGACCAAACTTCGAGCACCTTGGGAATACCAAGACAATCTCTAAGAAAGTGGTCACCCTTACATAACTTGTAGGGGAATTTATATTTGCGGGATTGGTTGGAAATTTTCTCCATACTAGTTGCATTAATAAAAATGTTTGCTTTGTTGCCCCCTTTCTTCTTTTGCTTCTTCTTCTTCGTCCTTTTCTTTTTCTTCTTAGCTTCATGGTTAATAGAATCAATAGTTTCACCAGGTGAGGAGGAAGAAAGGAATGAAGAAACAACAGGTGAAGAAGGAAAAGGGTCAACTTTAGGATCAATTTTGAATTTGATATTGTTCAGGTGGAGGAATACTTGGTTGAGAATCAGTTTGGACATGCAGAACCAAGCATGTCGAAAATAACCAAACTGGAAAACCAATGATGAATCCAGGAAGGGACAACGTTTCCAAAAGAAGGAAAAGGACAAGGATTTCCATCATAGGGGATTCCTTTATTAGTAGACTTGGGATTTGTTGCCATTTATCTCAACCTAATATCCACTAAAGAGGTGTCCCACGGTAAGGATGTTGTTCTGCAGCCAATTAATTGATTTTAGAAATTAAAGACACAAACAAAACAAAGGGATAGCTAGGGAAAAAGGGATTACCAAGTCATTGTGAACTACGATATACCACCTTGGTAAACCAACGATTTACGTACGGGCAAGAAATCTACCCGAATGTTGTGTTCAGTGTATCACAGTGTACAAGGTTGGCGACTTGGTTACCTATGGTGGGATAACAACCTAGTGGGGACTTCCAAAATATGCACATAGGGGTGTGGAAGAACATTCTATAGTAGTCTTGTCTAATGTGTAACTATTCAATGAGAGTGTTCCCATACACTTTTCATGAGTGGAGTGCCATCTGATATACCCGAAGGTACATGGAGAATGATATGATACACTTACGTACGTGGAATAGGATATCACCCATGGAATGCAATGCTGGAAAAAAATGACAACTCCCATGCTTAAAGATGCCATAACACATCTCTAGCCTAGACCTCTAGATGTTTGCATTAATATCTCGAATGCTTATTAAGTTAATTGAGTGAATTTTATAGTTTTTCTTGAATTAAGTTTTGATTTCAAGGCTCAAAATTCGATGTCACTTGAACACCTATGATGCAACTAACATGATGAAAATAATTCTTTTCATTTTCTTTTTAACAATGAAAGCCCTAACTAAGTAGGGGAAGAAGAAACCAATCAACAATGCAACAAACAAGTGATGCAACAATTGATCTCCTCAACTTCACTATTCCAAACAAAATTAAAGCCCTATATGGAATGCAAATAATTTTTTTTCTTTTATTTTTTTAAAATGTTCAAATGCAAAGAAAACTAAGATGTGGAAAGTTCATTGATAAGAGAAATCACACAGAATATGATTGTAATATAAATTTATTCAATTCAATCAACAATCAAGCTCAATGTTTACAAATGACCTAATTGATAAGAAAAGGAAAAAACAAAAGAAATTCTTTCCAAAGGGAAATAAAACCAAATGCAAACATTAAGATGGCTTTTAGGAGATATTGACAAACTTAGAACACTCAAGAAAACATTCTGGACCATAGCAGATCAAAAATCAAGGCAAAGAATGCAAATTTTTGTATCCTATAGGATCAGCACATGTGCATAAGGGACACTAGTGCATTACAATGTAGGTGCAACACAAGAAAAAGTGCATTGTAGTGAAAGTACATAGGAATCAACGTACGTGCAACATAGGATAAGGTGTGTTGTAGTGAAATCATCACAAGTGTGACATAGGAGAAGGTGAGATGTGGTGCAGGTACAACTAAGGAACAAGTGCGTTGAAGCGCTCTATCTTAAAACATGGAATGCGACAGGGTGGTTTCAGTCAAAATATGTCACAAGAAATGAAAACAAGCTCAACAAGGTGTTTTCCTAAGGTTAATCAATGTCTGAATGAATCATTCAAGGTCAATTTGAGAGGTGAAAAAGTGTTAAGGTCAAGGAAACCACTAAGGGAAAATCAATCCCCATTGGAGTCGCCAATTTGTTACACAAAATTTTCATGATTGCGGACAAAGGTGAATTCCCTAGACCTCATGGCCTGGTCTAGAACAACAGCATACAAAAGACTTCAATTTTTTCCTTAGAGAAATTAGAGTATTGGAAAGAAGCATACCTTGGATCTGTAGCAAGACTTCTTTTCCTCCTTGCTTGTAAGCTCCAATTGTAGCTTCAAATGATATAATTAGAACTTGCACACACGATGAAAACAAGCAAAGAAACCATGATCTATGTAGCATAATCTAAAACCTCTATTCAATGAGTGAGACAACCTTTGAAATATATGAGTTAAAACATAACACATCAAATATAGGAAAACAAGATGTTATTTATATTAGCAAAAATAGGAGAGAGTACAACCATAAATAGAAGTCCGACATTGTAGATATCTCCCCAAGTTGACTTGCCCTTCCTTGTCACAAAGCACACTTCAACACCAAACCTAATGCATGAAAGTGATGAATCTTTAGGTTCAAACCAACAACATGAGGGTACTATGCATCTCCAAAATCCAACCTAGATGTTATGGATGGCAATAAATTTATAGGAGAGGGGTGGTAGTTTAAGATTTATCATAATGAGCCCAAGATGCACTTATGATGGGAGGATGAGTTCAATATAAAAGAGTTGAAGTCTCCAAGGTAGGATCAGATAGGACTCAAGCTTCTTATCCAAGGTAAATGGTTAAAATAACCCTAGGAAGCTTCATAAATCTTTTCAATTTTCCTGAATTTCTAGAATCACTGCACCCCCACCAAGGAGCAACTAATGCTGACCAAAATTGGTGCATAAAGGAGCAACCAACGCTGAATGTAGGTGGTTAAAGGGGCAGGGTGCTTTGGGTCTTAAAAGCATTGATTTTTAGATGTTAGACCTAGAAACTTAGACATTTGGAAAGGTCATGTTTAGGGATTTATGTAGGGATGATGAAAACATGTTCATAGATGTGGATTGATCCGTTTGTAGGCCTATTGACTAGATGCGACAAAATGGCCTATAACACAATGCATAGTCAACATGATGAAACACAATGTAAGGATGGTGGCTAATGGTGTGAAAAAAATCCCTCCAACTCTAAAAGTGAGATATATATGGTTGGGGAAGGAATTTGTGTAAGGGGAAGGTGTCATCGCATGGTCTACACATAGAATTTGGTAATGTACCACCCTTCCTTTGCATGGAGAATGAGTGAAGGACTTGAAAGTTGGCTTTTGGAATGTGTACCTTTATCATGCACGGAGGAGGAATTGATGAGATGATGTGTTTTTTTTTACTTCCTTACTTTTCCTCCTCAATGCTTGTGACATCATAACCCCCTCTTTCTCCTAGGTAAGTGATTCAAATGTTCTTTTGCATTATCTATTTTTTGGCATTACCTCATTTTCATATTTCATGGCCTATATATGACTTAGGAAAAATAACATTCCTTGACCTTGGAAAGAGGAGGATAAGTTTTTCCTTACTCAAAATTAATTATTTAATAAAGGCCAAGGCAAAAGCAATGTCCTTATGTAAGTTGTTGAGCAATTGTACTCCTTTGGGGCAAAAGTCTTGTACGCCATTGTTAAATAAGAAAATCCAACCTTAATAATATGTAATCTTTGATGTCAACCTAACCTTATTTGACATATTATGGATAGCTCCCATGAAACCCAAATAATTCCCAAAAATAGTGTCCTTAAGTAAGTTGTTGAGAAAATGCACTCCTTTAGGGTAAAAGGCTTACCACGTATGACATTGTTAAATAAGAAAATGCAACCTTAATAATATACAATCTTTGAGACCAATCAATTTTAAGGATACCTAACCTCATTTAACATATTATTAATACATATGAATTTTCTAAATACAATGTTGTAATATGGATATTTTATTTAAAAATCTGAGTATATGAGCACAAACCATATCATTATGGATAGCTCCCAATAAATCCTCACAATATCATTTAGCTTAGTTATTATACCTTCTTATGTTAACTCAAACAATCTCAAATGAACTTAAAAGACATGTAGTAGTAGGTAAGTTTTAATTAATGAGCCTAAAAGATTAGCTCAGTTGGTTGAACCATCTACCCAAATCATGGTTTTGACATGGAGGTCATAAGTCATAGGTTCAATCAGATTAAGTCCTCAAGGTTACTAGTTGCTACTGTGAGTTGCAGTTGAGTCACCCTCCATGTAAATATTTTAAAGAAAAATAGGGGTTATCATAAGGCTTTCCCTCGTAAAAAAATTAAAATCCCTAGTGGCTAGCTCAATTATTTCTGTCAAATTTTCTAAGTATTTGGATAATTTCTTGTTAATAGTTATGTGGGTCATACCACCTTGGGTGAGGTGCACCAATATACGTCAGTTAGTTTACTAGGGATTTTAAAATATGCAACGACAGTCAGATTCCACTTTGAATAGCTCACATGATGGAGATAATGATTGCATTGAATTCCTCTTTTTGAGAGGACCAAAATCGACCTAAATATCCAATCAAAATAGATAAGGGAAAGTGTACTTATCAAGAAAAGCCCACATGTGCACATTTGACAAGGTCAACTCTAAAGAAAAGTGGACACCCTTGGAAGACTATAAATATAAGTTACCTCAACCTCATTTGGACACCATCATGAGACACTCTTCTATCTTGGTTTTTGGCTCGCACAAGTCTGAGGCTCGTCCACGAAGGAACAGGTTTGCTCTAAGGTGAAATTGCAGGGATCGAAGCTCACATATGTTTTAGGGTTTTGGACCACAATCATAGGCACAACAAAGGATGGATACGACCACAGTCACTCGCACATAAGCTCATTTGTGAGACTAAAGCCTTCTAGTCACGTGGAAAACTCTCCATCCATGCGATTGGGAGTTAGGGTTTCAGAATCGTAGTCGTTCGCTTTTCTTAGACCAGATCTGACCCCAGTTGCTTGCATGCCAAGCTTAAGGGTGCGACTGGGCTATTATAGTCACTTGCATGGCTCCTCCTCCGTGTGACTGAGACCTAAATGATGGAATCCTAGTTGTCTAAAGATTTTGCTTAGTGACCATAAGGTTCGACAGTTGACTGTAGACAATGACAGTTCATTACAAACTTTAGAATCATATTTTTAAGTATAAGCTTTGTTGAGTTCATTTATGGATGTAGTTTTTGTTTTATGGTTAATTACATAGATAAAGATATGGATCATTATACTCTCTTTTGCTGAATCATTTGATGACAATCTAAGAAGAAGAAGAATTTGAAAGGGTTTTCCCCATAATGGGTTTTTCCCTGGTCTCCGACCAATCCTGGTGTCTCTATGTGTGATTTCTTTTCTTCTATAACACCCTCCTCCCACATCTACCCAAATAACTGGCCTGCCGAGGTAAACATGTGATGAGAGGCCACTATGATATGATTCAACCTCCTAGGTCACATTAAGGAAGTGGAACTGACGAAAACACACCATACATACATTCAACATCATCAACATTACCTTAAGAAGACAAGTCAACCACTGAGACACCCTGTCCCTAGGTACCACTATTGTTTTAGGTCTCTTGGGCCATAGTCACTCTCATGCTATGGGCAAGGGAGCAACCAACAACCTAAAGTCACTCTCACAAGCCTGCTTGCCAGTAATTGTGAACCAAAATTGTTAGTGTTGTGCCGATGACCTTGGGATTTAAGCCACTTTTTTAGGCTCATAGCTCAGGACACTACCCAAAACTGATCAATCTCTTCAAATCAATAAAGTAACAGGGAAATGAAAGTACTAAAGCAAATACTTGTTCAAGACCTTGACTAGATCCCTTCTAGCCATGACAAACATTTCGTTAAACATATCATCAACATGTAAATCTACTAGTGTAAATAACATAGTTAAGTGTAGGGATCTCGTACTTATCCGAGAATCGCTATGAACGAATTTCCCTCATGCCATTTGCTGCATTATCATCTATTAAGTCATAGCACATTATCCATTCACATATAAGTAGAAACATACTAAGAGCCATACATAGTTGCTATCATAAAATGCGCATATAACCAACATAATAGGAACATAAATATAATAAACATATCAGCCATCAAATCCATAAATACATCAATTCCTTTACACATGAAAATCAAGGGAATGGATTTCTAATTAATGAATGCAATGAACCAACTAGAGATGGGACTACCACGTTCCACCCGACTATAGAATGGCTGAGCCAAATATCTCTTCAACCAATCACCCCCATGCCATATTCCAAGCATGAATATGGGATCTCATAAAACACATCAATGAAAACTCATCTAAGGCTTCCAGAGGCCATCCACCTCAACCCATCAAATAATGATTCCAACTCACGATTAGACATCACAAAATGATCATCAAATCGGTCTCTATCCAAGCCTTCCAGGGCTCCAGAGCGTTTGTCCAGCCAAGGCTCCGAGATTAGTAACTCAACCCACAACTTTTACCGAGATCCAGAGCGTTGTCCAACCAAGGCTCTAGGACTAGTAACTCAACCCACAAAGGGCTCCATAGCATTTTTCCAACCAAGGCTCTAGGACTAGTAACTCAACCCAAGCTAGTACAGGGCTACAGAGTGTTTGTCCAACCAAGTGTCCAGGACTAATAACTCAACCCAAGCTAAGGAAACATGAGAACCAAACAAAAACAAACAATGAAAGTAAACCCACAATCACCATGGCTATCCAGGAAATGTTAAGGCTAGGCATTCCACTGTCAATCTTGACCATCCTCCATGCCAATGATAGATCATAACCAAGAAAACACATGTATGTGCCATGCATGCCAAAACTAGTGAGGAAAACATACATGCAACTCAGTACCTACAAGAAAATCTTGTTGTAGCTGTTGATCCTAATGCCCTCTTACACATTCCTACTCTTCCTTTTCCTTCTTGATCCAAGAATCCAAGTATGCCACCCCTCCAAGAGTGCTCCAAGAAAACTCTAAGTCTCCAAGAGTATGAGAGAGAGAGAGAGAACAATGAGAGAGCTCCAAAACTGAACTGAACAAGCCCTGCCCACTGATCCTCATAAGCCTTTTTATTAATGAGGCCTCTAATTTCTTCATTTTCCTTCATTTCATCCTCACATGCAACCTGTGACCTTTTACCTTCCTTTTCTCCTAATGTCCATTATTTTCATAAATAAATGTGCCAAAATACCTTTTTGCCTCTTTAATGCCTTATCCATTTCCTTTGGCAATTTCCTTAGCCACAAACAACCAAATGAACACCCACTAGGATGTCCTTCCCACTATTCATCTTGGAATACGTGTCCCATCATCCATGATATTTATATATTTTACATGGAATTTTCACTGGGGCTGTTAGAGAACCCTCCCCCTTAGGGGAACACTGTCCTCGGTGTTTAATGACACCTATAACCAACAAGACTACTAAAACAAAGCATACTGCCCATGGAGCTTTATAGCATAGCTCGTCATAGTATTTACAAGGATGACTACTGAAACATGACAAACATATCATTTACTGGAGCTTTATGACACAGCTCATTACGGTATTTACAATAAGCACATATACACATACACACTTGCTTCAACCAAAAAATAATCATATTATCTATGGAGCTTTATAAATCTAGCTCAATACAATATTTACAATAATATACGCATATACACATTTGCTCAACCAGCAAATAAAAAGATACAATGCCTCCATCTGCAACAAGGGAATCCAGAGGCTCCACCTCCACCCTCAAAGTAATACCAGGATTCACCTCCTTCCCAGGAAGTCTAGAATCTGCTACAAAGTCAAATCTACATCTAATGTCCAGTGCTATAATCTCGCGCCACTTGTCCTCTCAGTGAACAGTTACCAGCTCATTTTTCTAGGGTGCACTCCCAATGTGCATCTGATTCCATCTGATAATGCTAATGACGAAAACAAATCCATCTATGACCTTCCCTTCTCTGCTACACAGTCCCTAGGGAAATCTAGTCACCCCTTTCGTGCAGTCACTCACCTTCCAAGTTTCGCCTTAGCACCCCCATCTTAGGTAATCCATCCCTTGGTAGGGATTCCTTGCATCAAAAGATACAAAACCAAGGCATATACGTGCCTTAGACCATCATAGCGGTCATAGCATGCTCATGGCAATCAATGGATAGTATTGGGTACCAGTGTCCCATAATGACCCTCCTCCTGAAGTTCTTTACTAGCATATTGTTGCATTTTCCAATTCCTTTTGTTGACACTGCTAATTCTTGCAGTCGATTTCAACCACCCAACCAAGCATGTTCATGAATTCCTGTACCAAGCACATAAATTCCATTAGATTTAAAATAAATTGAAATAAACTCAAATCATACCTCATTGGTAGTTCGTCAATCATGTACACTTGCAATCCTTTTCGCTTCCTGTCACAACAAGTCAAACTAGCATATTTGACCAAATCAACATGTATAAAAACATCTCATCAGGTTAGCTAAAAACATAACCATCATAGATCAAAATCATAAATCACATGTAACCATCACAAAACAAAATCATAATTCACATGTAATCATCATATACCAGAATTATAAATCACATGCATGATAAAACTGGAATAATATACCATTACTTATCCTTTAATCAATCCTTACTTCTTCTCTTGTTCTTTCTGTACACACACAGGATTGGTTGTTGCACCCGACAAAAACCCAGTGCCTTATCCTCAACTGTGTGCACACACACAGTGTACATCCCACACATACAACCACACCCAACATACCACACCATGTAATACATGCATCTACACCTGACATACAACACATACACCTACACCCGGTGTACAACAAAAATACGTGTCTAGAGTGCAACACAATGAATGCATATGCCACGATACCATGAATACACAATGCACATACATAGTATTGCATGCCCACAACACAACATGTATGATATGCACTCAATCCCACACATACACCAGTACCACGTACCAAGCACCACCTGCACAATGTGTGCACAACATCACATGTACACAACACCACCTACACAACGCCATATGTACACTGCACCACTGTACAACATGTAACCACACGCCATTAGCGGAGTTTTGAGGTCTAAAATGGGCTTCCTAAGAAATTATAAAATAATAGTGGAAATAATAACAATAATATTAGATTATGTCATCAAATTTAAGAGGAAAAAAAAAAAAAAACAAAAAAAAAAAAAAAAAAAAAAAACAAACAAACAAACTATTTTTTAAACTCATATTTTCAACTTATCTCCCTATGGGTTTACTCAAATTTCAAGTGGAGACACTCGTTAGATGCAGAATTTGATTCCTCATCTAAGGAGTACCCATGTTGCATACTTTTTATGGACCCTACTACACGAAATTTGAGAAATATATGAAAATTGTGATTGCAATCACGTTTTTTCATGTATTTCTCATTTTCCTTATAGCAGGGTCCATTAAAAGTATGCAACATGGGTACTCCTTGGATGAGGAATTAAAATTTTCCTCTAGTGAGTATCCTCGCTTGATATTTGAGTAAAACCTTAGGGAGATAAGTTGATAATATGAGTTGAAAACATAGTTTTATTATTTATTTTATTTTTTTACCTTTTTACTCAAAAAATGATGAATCATCCCCCATGGTTGACATCATCATCTTGAATCCTTTTGGTTCATATAAATTTTATTTTGGTTGTACATTTTTCTTAGGAGGCCCATTTTAGACCTCAAAATTCCCCTAATGCACAACATGTACGTGACACCACATGTACACAATGCTACATGTAAGATATGTACATAGCATCACCTGGACACAATGACACTTGTACAACATGTACGTAACACCACTTGTATAATCATGCACACCACACCATATGTACATAGCATCACATGTACAACATGCACACAACACCACTTGTACATAGCATTGCATTTCGAACATGTACATAGCATCATCTATACACAACATTGCATATCCAAAATGTGCACAACATCATATGCACACAACACCGCATATCCGTCATGCACACAATACAACATATCCAACATGTACATAGCACCATTTATACCCAACACTGAATATGCAATATTCATACAACACTATCTGTTCTACACCATGTACATAACATTACATAATCAACATGTACACACACTAAATATACACCACACTGCATGCACACAACATCACAGGTGCAACAAGTACAACATATATGTACCTATCAACTGTCTCAACACATATGTATTAGTACAATCATCTTAAAACAAGATCATTGGAACACATACTCATATTACGCAATTCATCAAACATTCAACCAACTTGCAAGCATACCATGTTAATTGAATCAACTAGACGACGTAATAGACACCAAACGTTCGAACACCAAATATATGGCATAATCAAACAATCAAGCACCAAATATATGATATAAGTGAACTCATACCTTAGTGTATTTCAGGGGAAGTTATCTTGTCTACACAGTCAATCTAGGTTAGCACAATACAACTTCACAACATATCAACTCAAACATAAATAATTATATCCATAACAATGACTAACTAACATGTTCACGTCATAAGCTCATAATCATTTGTCGTTCATGCATAACAATCACACATGTACAATCAATCTAGATTAGTACGACATCATATCACAAATATGTCAGCTCATACATGAATATTGCAACCATAACCATCTGCATCGATCAAACTAGGTTAACACAATACATATAACATCAATATCTTCAATGCAATGAACAAAACCATCCGACATATGACCAATCCAAATTACAACATCAAGATCTCAATGAAATAACCCTAATCATCAAGTTAATTACTTATAACAATAATAAGTTATATATCATGCTCATCAACAACATAAAACCTAATCATCAAGCTAACTGTCATTTAGAAACAACAAGTTAACCTATAACATACTCATCAACAACATATCATATAACATAATCATCAAGTTACCTAACCTAACCAACAATAGCAATGCCTATAACCACATGTTACTATCATTCTTGACTATTCGACTCATGTACATATGACTATGTTAATCAATTATCATCTATCAGGTACATAACCATAACATCAAAAGATATGTACATAACCTAATGTATATAACCTAATGCATATGGAAATCCTTAACTTACATACCTGCATGCCAAACATACAATACCTGTATGATGATCTGCTCTTGCCTTGAGGTCCATTACTGCAACTTCGCTTTAATGATCTGCATCTCCTGTTCTATCTCACCAACAAATTAGCAGCATAACAACCAATATCATCACGATGACCTAAATTGCATATAATGAATTCAAAATGCATGTTTGACCTACTATTCATGCATAACTATGACCAAGACCATACATGCATAACAACTGCATAAGCAACCATACACACATGAAGACATACTCCATGACAACACCTTCAACCTTTACATGGTGACATCACTACAACCATGATCAACACCATGCAAATGCAACAAGCACATGGACTACTTGCATAAGTAACATGTATGCAACCAACATGAAAGCATGATCAACACACATCCCAAGGACAATGCAACCTCGGTTTGGTACCACTCTGTCACACCCTCTTCCCACATCTACCCAAGCAACTGACCAGCCGGGGTGAACATGCAACAAGAGGCCACTATGATATGATTCGACCTCCTAAGTCACATTAAGGAAGTGGGAACGATGAAAACACACCATATAGACATTCAACATCATCGATATAACCCTCATAAGACAAGTCATCCACTCAGATAAACTGTCCCTAGGTTCCGTTGTTGTTTTAGGTCTCTTGGGCCATAGTCGCTCTCATGTTATGGGCAAGGGAGCAACCAACAACCTAAATTCACTCTCACAGGCCTGGCTGCTAGCAACTGTGGACCAAAATTGTCAGTGTTGCGCCAACGACCCCAGGATTTAAGCCACTTTTTCAGGCTTAGAGCCTAGGACACTTCCCAAATATGATCCATATCTTCAAATCAATAACATAATAGAGAAATGAAAGTACTAAAGCAAATACTTGTTCAAGACCTTGATTGGATCCCTACTAGCCATGATAGGCATTTAGTCAAACATATCATCAACATGTAATCTATAGGTGTAAATGACAGAGTTAAGTGTAGGGATCTCATACTTATTCGAGAATCGCTATGAACCATTGTTCCCTCATGCCATTTGCTGCATTATCATCTATTAGGTCATAGGCACATTATCAATTCACATACAAGTAAAAACATGTTGAGATCCATACATAGCTGTTGTCATAAAATGTGCATATAACCAACATAATAGGAACATAAATACAATAAACATATCAACCATCAAATCCATAAATACATCGATACCTTTACACATGAAAATCAAGGGAATGGATTTCTCATTAATGAATGCAATGAACCAATCAGAGATGGGACTATCATGTTCCACTTGACCGTAGAATGGTTGAGACAAATATCTCTTCAACCATTCACCCCCATACCATATTCAAAGCATTAATGTGGGATCTCATAAACAAATCAATCAAAACTCATCTAGGGCTTCCAGAGGCCATCCACCTCAACCCATCAAACAGTGATTCTACCTCATGGTCGGACATCACAAAACCATCATCAGATCAGTCTCTACCCAAGCCCTCCAGGGCTCTAGAGCATTTGTCCAACCAAAGGCTCTAGGACTTGTAACTCAACCCACAACTTTTACTGGGCTCTAGAGCGTTTGTCCAACCAAGGCTCCAGGATTAGTAACTCAACCCACCAAGGGCTCTAGAGTGTTTGTCCAACCAATACTCCGAGACTAGTAACTCAACCCAAGCTGGTACAGGGCTCCAGAGTGCTTGTCCAACCAACGCTCCAGGACTAATAACTCAACCCAAGCTAAGGAAACATGAGAACCAACCAAAAACAAACAATGAGAGTAAACCCACAATTACCATGGCTATCCAGGAAATGGCAAGGCTAGGCAATCCACTATCAATCCCGACCATCCTCCATGCCAATGACAAATCATAACCAAGAAAACACATGCATGTGCCATGCATGCAAAAACTAGTGAGGAAGACATACATGCAACTCGATACTTGTAAGAAAATTCCATTGTAGCTGTTAATCCTGATGCCCTCTTGCGCTTTCCTTCTCTCCCTTTGCCTTCTTGATCCAAGAATCTAAGTATGCCACCCCTCCAAGAGTGCTCCAAGAAAACTTAAAGTCTCCAAGAGTATGAGAGAGAGAGAGAGAATAATGAGAGAGCTCCAAAACTGAACTGACCAAGCCCTGCCCACTGATCCTCAAAAGCCTTTTTATTAATGAGGACTCTATTTTCTTCATTTTCCATTATTTTCCTTCATTTCCTCCTCACATGAAACTTGTGACCTTTCACCTTCCTTTTCTCCTAATTTCCATTATTTTCATAAATAAATGTGACAAAATACCTTTTTGCCTCTTTAATGCCTTATTCATTGCCTTTGCCAATTTCCTTAGCCATAAACAACCAAATGAACACCCACTAGGATGTCCTGCCCACCATTCAACTTGGAAATCCCATCATCCGTGGTATTTATATTTTACATGGAATTTTCACAAGGGTTGTTACATCTTCTATTGTTCCTTTATGTTCCGCTGCATTGATGATGATGATATTGTTCTTTCTACATGGTTGCATATGTTGTTGAATAATGATGTAAATTTGAATAATGTTATGATGTTATGGGGTGAACTTAATTTGTTAATGAAGAAATGTAATTATCAAAGTAGAGAACAATATAGCCCTATGAAAAATTAACACGGTATCAGAGTTGGGCTGAAGAAAATCCATGGAGATCACCCCTATGATGACACCATTGATGGAAGCAAGAAGAATATGGTGGATACCTAAAATAATTCTAGGGTTTTAAGAAAACCTTAGGCAATTTGTGCATAGGGTTGATGGTTATTATGAGGTTAGGGTTTGAGAGAAACCCTAGTTTATGGAAATATTTGAGATATGAAAACTGAAATGGTCAATGTGAATATGCTCAAGCACTTGTGACAAATTTCATGAAGCCCTAGATGGGATACTCTCTAGTAGGTGTGGTTGTTGATAAAGTTGATTGAAATAATGAAGTCAACATTGTCATATAGACAATAGACAGTAATGGCTCTTGAAGCTTTGTTCAAGAGGGAGAGGATCACCTCTCATTGAAGACAAGTTCTTTCTGATTTATGATGCTTCTCTATATCCTTACTTTTGTTTAGACTCATTGATCTGATTATTGTTTTGATTTTTACTTATACTTCCTGCATGTATATTTGAGTATTTGGGTGTTTCTAACCTCCTTGATGAGAAGTAATAAGAGGATCCTTCTTGAGGATCATTTGAGATGCATGAAAGAAAATTTAGAGCTAGAAAAGGTAAAGAGGCACCTGATGAAAAGATGACAAAGTGCTACAATCTGCCTATGTCAAATGAAAAGGTGCACAAGTATTTTAATACTACAAGGTATGCATGGTATATTGTTTCAATGTTATGTTTCAACTATAATATTGGATGGAAAGGTAAGCCGTAAGGTATGATGAGAATGTCTCCTTCTCAAATGGTTCATGCATGTATATGAAAGTGATTTGGATTCATGGTTCTTATGATGAAATGGTGCACTTGATTTTTAACAAGTATATTACCTTCTAGACATAATGAATTTCCTGATTCTATGAAGCTACTTGGAAATCTTGATTTTTTATATATTGGTATACTTTATGTTTGGCTAACATCTATCATTTTTGATATCTTGATCCCATGAAGAAGGCTAGCACCTTGATTCTAATAGATGGTAACTTGATACTATTGATATTGAGCATGGTAGCCATGATGATAGAAGTGTAACAATGAGATTGATATTTAGGATCTTTTGTTTACCATGGTTATGCTTTGACGTGCTTAGTAATTATGGCATATGGTAAAATTGAATGCCTTGACTTGACAGATTGAGTTACATTACAAAGAAGTAATGTTGTGATCATGAATCTTAAAGTATGCTCCGATTAGCTATTTGACACTAACCCTTGATGAAAGATTGATGTCATGATGTCATGGTGAAGTAGCTGATGCTAACATATATGACCATGATGAATATGTGGATATAGTATGACTTTATAATCTAACAGATCTGTTGATGCATGACAATATTATAGTCAAGTTGATGACTTGAATGAAGATAATTGAAGTGGCTTCTCATTCAGAGGGAGAATCTCTCCATAAGATCCCTACTCCTATTACCATTGGCATTATATGTATATTCTTTATTGTTGAAGTATGATTTATGGGCATGAATAGACAAATATATGACATTGTTGATTTGCAACAAAGTTCTGATCTAAGAAGAGAGAGTTTCCCTTACTCTAAGCCTCTGTCACACAAAAGCAAGTTTACAGGTGCGACTATAGCCTTTAATCCACACAAAAATAAGTTCAAGGGTGCGACTGTAGCATCCCAATTGATTGCAGGGAAGGCCTATGGGTGCGACTATCCCTATTGGACATAATAATGAAGTTTTGTGTATAAAATCAGAAGTACACCTGAAATATTTTAGGCCTACAGATGTGGAGCAGACAATAGAAAGATCTGTTAATAAGAAAGTTTGAATGTTTATTATAATATGAATATATAGATTAAACTTGTGTTTGCAGGTGACCGTGACATGCATATAAATATGTCATTATGTTTAAAGTTTGTGCTACAAGAGTTTATGATTTGGTTGTTTAATATAGATAAGCAATGTTTGGAGTTTTGACATGATGCTTGATAATGACTTAGAACTTTGAATTGATGTTGAGATATGTTTTGGACTATAGATCTCATTACCATAGCGAATTTTGGATTTGACCTGATGACTAATGATTTAATTTGATGACTGATGATTTTCCTTGATGACAATGTTATGTGGGCATAGTGAATTTCAGTGACTAATATTCATATTCAATAATCGTTTTGTATTGGCCTCCTCGTTCTTAACATATTGGTTGAAGTATTGACAGTTGTGATTAAGTGTGAAGTAATCTGACAATGAATGGATGGAACCTGCATAACTTATTCTTGATGTATGCATTTTCATCTAGTGACTTATATTTTGATCATGAGGATGACTTGATGAAATTTTTATTGATATTATTTGATAAATGAAAAATTGTTGGCATGATAATAGATGAAGTCATGACTTGATGAGAGCTCTAATTGTCACCTGGTCTAAAGAATTTGATACAAATGATATTGATGAGTTTCATATTAGTTTTGATATGATAGCAATGATTCGTGTAAGTCTAAGTATATTACTTTGGTGAAGTGTTATTTTTGCAAAAAGCTTTGTGTAAAGCAAGCTCCCCGATCCATATATGTCCACATTGACAATTATCTGGTGAAGCTAAGAAGATGTGTTGATCCAAACCTCTACTTCAAAAGTGTTCCAAGGTATGACTTTGATTTTGAATTTGATTTTATATGTTGATGGTCTACTCTTGACAGAAAATGAGCCCCTGATAATCAAAGTAAGAGGGAGATGGTCTCCGAAGTGAAAAATGAAGAATCATGGCCTGGTGAATCAATTACTTAAGTTTGGAAAAGAAAAAATTATATTGCGAAGCTATTGAAGAGATATTGTTGAACTTAACTTGGCAACCAACAAATGATTGAAGCAAGCAGAATAAAATACCAGAATAAAATATGCTCAGTTTATATTCACTCCGTGATGCAAGTAGATCGAGATAAGTTCTCGCAGATATAGACATCAAATATGAGAATAGCACTCCGTGATGCAAGCAGATCGAGAAAAGTTCTCGCAAATGCAGAGCAGGGAGACTTAGTCTCAGACAAACTCAAAAGACTCCAACTAGATATCACAGATTATAGAGTTAAACTCTGTGGTGCAAGTAGATCGAGATAAGTTCTCGCAGATGCAGAGCAGGGAGACTTCACTCAGACCCAAAACTTCTCAGAATCTCTAAAACTCTCAAAATTATCTGTGTTACAAATGAACTTACAATGCTAGTATTTATAATATCCTAGCAGGTTATCCGGTGAAAATTTTACCGGGAACTTAAAACCAAAAGAATCATACTTTCGGCTAGATCATCATGCAAGACGTCTATCACGAAAGGACCTTGTGTAGAAAATAATGAATAGTTCTAAAGGTTCGGGCAAGTGGGGACAACCACTTGTTATCTCGTCCCTTGGAGGCTAGGCCATATGGGGACCGAATCATGACATATCTAAAATGAAAAGATGGTCGAAATCTAGGACATCGGCTCTTTTAAAAAAGTAATTACATAGTGGAGATTTTATTCGGACTAAATCCCATGGAAACCAGAAAAAAAATATATGTACAAATAAAGAAAGATATGAAAGGATTTCATCTAAGTGATCCTTTCAATCAGTCACTGTTAGCTCTGTCATCATAATCATGTGCATGAGTATCTGGGACAGCTGGATCAATATGACCAAGTCTGGTTTGGTCAATTTCTACCAATGCATTAATTTGTTCTTCATTATCTGGGGCAAGCACTTCGTATGGTATAGATTCATCTAGCCAATATGGTGCGACATCTCTGGTACAACAAAAGAATGGAAATGTGAACATGAATATAGGCTCATCTTGCTCGTCTACTGATATCAATCCTCTAAATCCGACAGAAAGCTTAAAGGACTCATCTTCTTCATTTGGAATGACAATTGTGTGTCGGTGGATGAATTCAAAATCTATGACATAATCATTCTGGACAACTACATGCATTTCCCAATGGAGAATCCTAACAAACTCAGCAAAAGTCCTATCAAAAATATTTTTAGCTCTGGGCATATACCTAAACAAAAATAGTTTAAACCATGGACTCCACCAATTGTTAGTAGGGTCTATCACTGCTGCATAAAATATGACCTTAACCGAACCATGTATCCAAGCTCTCTGATGAATAGAGATATAGTCTGACCATGTCTAGTCAGTATTTTGGATGCATCCGAAATAAATAGGACCAGGTTCTCTAGACAATGCATAATAAACACGCCATGGCCTAATTCTATATGGTAACTCTTTTGTATATGACCATCTAGACTCTTCAAAGTCAAACCATTTTTGCATAATGATTTGTCTTAGGCATAATGGTAAGATTAGGAACTGTTTTGAAAGACATTCTAGACAAAAATCATAATGGCAGTTACTACAGACTGTGACATACTTGACTCTGCTAGACTTGACATGACTGGATTGACTTGTAGAAGCTTCATGCTGGTGAAGCGGTTTGAACATCTTGATCTCTTTGATTTCTTGAGCACCTTCTCTAGTAAGCATGTCAGCAAGATAATTTTCTACACCAGACTTGTAAACAATGTCAAAATCAAAACCTTCAAGCCATAGTGCCCACCTCAGCACTCTGGTACTGCCTTGTTCTAGCAATCTTTTGTTTGCCAACATCTGTTTCATATGCTTTAAATTTGTTCTGACAATGAATTTAACACTTTTCAAGAACAAGTGAAATCTCTTTATTCCTCTCTTTACTGCAAGTATTTCCTTATGAGAAGAAGGATATTTTTTCTCTGTATCATCAAAAGATCCTGAGGAATAGGCACAAACCAGTTCTTTCCTCCCTGCTTTTGTAACAAAACTGCAGCCCAAGTGTGATAAGAAGCATCTGTCTCAAGTATAAAAGGAATATTAGTATCAGGAAGCTTAAGTTTTGGCAAACCATTAATCTTACTCTTAATACTAATTACTGTTGTTGTCATCTCATCTGTCCAATTGGCAATTTTCTTCTTTAGTCTGTTCTGCAGTATGTTTGTGTCCTCTGATTGCTTAGCATAAAATTTCCTTATATAATTCAAACATCCGAGAAATCTTTGCAGTGTCTTCACATTAGTAATAACATCAGGAAATTTCAATAGATGGGTTAGCACATGTGGCTGAAGTTCTACATGTCCTTTCTCTATGTGTAAACCCAAGTAGTCGATCTTGAATTTTCCAATCTGAAACTTCTCTTCTGTATCTGAAAGTACTAAACCATGCTTATATACAAGTTGGTAGAACTATTCTAAATGGACCTTGTGCATATTTACATCTCCACTAAATACAAGTAAATCATCAATATATATAATAATGTATTCTACCCCACTAAAAATATCTTCCATCCTTTTTTGGAATTCAGATGGAGAATTTTTCAGACCAAAGGGCATCATAGTCCATTGATATATCCCATGAGGAACAGTGAAAGCTGTTTTATATCTGTCAGCAGGAATAATACCAATCTGCCAAAATCTACTTTTAAGATCAAACTTTCTAAACACATTAGCATTAACAATCTTAGCAAGTAACAATTCTTTGTTAGGCAGAGGATATCGGATAGGAAGAAGAGCATCATTCAAGGCTTTATAATTAATCACAAGTCTTTTCTTACCCCTTTTCTGCTCATTGTGTTTACTGACATAAAAGGCTAGGCAAGCCCAAGGGCTCTTACAGGGTTCAATAAGCTTATGTTCTAGTAGCTGTTCAATTTCTGCTTTGCACAATTCTTGTTCTTTTGGACTCATATGATTTGCACTAGCGTTTTGTGGCCTAGGAACATATCCTTCTTTGTAAGGTAGTGCAATAAAATACTTTTCTCTTACCCAAAAGGCATATGGCCTACTAGAAGTACAATCTACACGAAGCTTATCAGAAATTTGTTGCAAAGTCTTGGGACCATGTAACTCTGCATTTTTGACAATCTTATTAATCTTGGTCAGATCTTGCAGACTATACTGGAGAGGATCATCATCTTCAGGTTGCACATTGATTTTGTAGTCACTGGAAGCATGAACTGTGATAGGGCCAGTGGTGGTGGAGAATATAACATAATATTGCCCAAAAGTGACTGGCAAATATTTCTTAGAAAATCTTGTCCTAACAAAACGTCAGCGCCAATATCAAAACTATACAAAGTGATAAAAACCTGTACATCATTCAAGAAAATAGGAAATTCAGGAGCTATATGACTTATTTCCATTAAATCACCAATGATAGCCCTAAATTGGAGTTTAGTAGGCTGCCAGTAATAATGTGGAATGGCTTTGTATTTGCAGTAGCTACTCATAGCACCAGAATCTATCTGAGCATCCAAAGTATACACTTTAATGCTAGGGACTTTAATTCTTATTGGACTAACCACTCTATCTCCAATGCCCATAACATTAAACATCTCAACATTTTTCTTTGGAGATATTTCTTCAATGACTAGAACATTTTTCATCAGTAAACTTGTTAATTTAGAATTACAATCATCATAATCAGAAATAAGTAATTGAAGCTTGGATGATAACTGTATCATTTCTGACCTTGTATGATGAATTGAAGATTCCAAATCTGTGATCTTCTTTTTAAGAGCATCAATTTGATTCATACCTGGAGATACTGAAATCTGCAAAGGTTTGAACATTGAATCAAACTCCTTTTCGATGAACTCATCATCATCTCTTTCTTCTTCTGAAAATCTTTCTTTCTTTTTAGATGGCAGTTGCTTCTCAAGATTCTCAAGTTTCTCAATCAATCTTCTTCTTGCTGTAAACTTAACTGGATCTAACTGTGCTAGATCAGCTTTGACTGCCGCAATCTTTGCTTGTATATCTCCTGAAGAATTTAAACTGAACATTTTAATATCAAGAATGAATGTCTCATCTGAATCAGATGATTTTGAATCAGATGATTCTGAATCAATTGTTAATTTCCTGGTTTCAGAAATTTCATTATCTGAAGATTCTGAAGAAGAACTTGAAAATTCAAAATATTCTCCATCAGAGTGGGATATGAGATCCCAATCTTGTGGATCATGGAATGTAGAAAATATATTCATTATCTTCATCTGCTTCTTATCTTTTCTTTCTCTGCAAGTGTTAGCATAATGACCTTCTTTACCACAAATAAAACACACAACTTTTTTAGAAGGTTTTGATCTTTTCGTAAATACTACCCTTCTTCCTTTAAATGGTCTCTTGTAAGGAAAGTACTTTTCCTTTTTTGGAAAGTATTTATCAGTCTTGCAGGAGCAGGACTTGTCAAACTTTGTCCTTTTAGAAACCTCTTGTTCACTTTTCTTATGGCAACCAAAATCTTAGGTTTCTTTGAAATTGTTGCAAAGCTTTATGCTAAAATGCATTTGTTTTGAAAAATTCTTTTTATCTTTGCTTTCTGCACATTATTTCTGCAAAATTGTGACAATCAACTGATGAATAGCTGCAAATGATTGTCCTTCCAAATTTACTTTATGATCTGCTATGTACTGATTAATTAGATCAGGAATTTTAACAGGCATAGACTGAATATAATACCTTAGATAGGCAACATTATGTGGATCACTAGCCTGATACAGAAGTTTCTGCATAACACAAAAGTATTCTTGCAAATAATCAATGTTGCATAACTTCTGGGAGAGAAATAGCTGTGAATGATGGGTTGAGTCTTCAGGGACTAATCCAACAAATTCATGTTTTTAAGCTTCAAACAATGCTCTTAATGGATCAGTTCTATGTTCTACTATTTGGTCTTTCTCTTCTTCGGCAAGCCTTTCCCACCATTGCTTTAGTATGCCAGTAAAGGACCATACAATTTGAGTGACTATATCAGACCATGGTGCCTTGGTTTCAAATTTTCTCTGTAGTGCCCAAGAATGGACATTATGTAATACAACAATCACTTCATTATAATCAAGGAAATCAATATTTACTAACAATGAATTTCCATAGCCTTTGGAAGCAGGATTGTCTAATCTTACAGGTGTAGATTGCAGATTTTCAGTATATCTATTGAACGGGCTTGATGTTGATGCTTCATGTGTAGAGGTATCCCCAACACCTCTTTTCCCTTTTTTAGAATAGAAAAAGGAATCACTTCTATCTCTTTTAGAACTTGATTCACTTTGTGTTTGTTCACCAGTTAATCCTGACATGGCCATTATTGTAGGAGCAGATGGTTGGCCATTTTGTTTTACTAAAGAACTAAGGCCGACATAGTTTTTTTGTAGTCTTAGACTTCCAACAGAAGGAAGATCAACTAGTCTATTCTTCATCAACTCTCTCTTTTCTCTAGCTAGATTGATTCCTTTCTGGATTTTCTGAAGTCTGACTTTATCTATATTCTCTACCCCTTTAAAAGAAATATGCTTTGGTGCATCAGAACTGGAGGAGAATTTCAACCTTGAACTTGAGACATCTACTTCTCTATAATGAGGTGGAGAAGCAGGAGTGGGGAGTGCATATTTAAGATGTTCTAAAGACTTAGAGATGATACCCATATTTGACTAAATATTATTTAACTTTTCTTTGTGTGCATCTTGGGTTCCCAATGTCTCAATATAACCAGTATGCATCTTTTTGATGTGTTCTTTAATTTCTAAAACATCTCTATCTAGATCATCAATATTCTGAAGCATACAAACTATTTGGTAGTTTGTGTAATTATGCAGCTTTTTATTGTCGTTCTGATCTGGATCAGAGATTGCTCTCATAGATAACCATTGGAATTCTGCTTACTTTGTTCCATTGCTAAATGTCCTTCTAGAATTTCTAGATTCTAAATATCTTTCTGGTATTTTTGCAGTGACATCTGACTGGGCCTTAGGAAGTGAGAAACTTTTAATATCAGGTATAAAGACTTCAGAGCTAGGGGAATTTTCAGTCTGGAATGTAGAAGATGAAGATGGAACGCAAAACTGACAGTCGTCAGGTTTATGAGAGGTAGATTTTCTATGTTCTTCTCTTGGAGCAGAATGTCTTGATGATAAACTTCTGGGAACAGAGGGTAAATGTGGGTTCCTACTACTGAAAAATGTAGATCTAGGCAGGGATGACACAGATCTAGTAAGTGAAGGAGTGATAAATTTAAGGCCAGAGGATCCGTTAGGATGTTGGATGAGAGACAACTGCGGAGGAACTTTAGATGTTTGCAGTTGAGGATATTTTTGTGAAAGTGGAATATAAGTACTATTCCATTCATCTGGAAGAGTGCATTCTGCAAAACCAATCTGTAAGGGAGCAATGTTACCAAGGCCAACAATAACACCTTCTTTTAAAGCTCTACCAGCTAACTTCGGATTAAGAGGAGGCATGGAGGTAGAGACAAATCTCAGGCATATAGAAGCATGGAGCTGAGAAATCTGTGACTGCGGGGCAACATTGAAACCATAAAACTGGATATAAGCGTTCAAGAATTCATTAATATAAGGGTCTGTCAGTGAAACTTGATATCTGGGAATAATTGATGACCAGACAGGGCCATTGTTGAGGGGACTTTGGAATCCTCCCAATAAAGCATCATTGAAGTTATTCATTCTGGTGTCAAGGACACATGTCAAGCATGAAGTATTTAGACCAGGACGGACTAGTGGATTAATTCCAAATTGTATGATTCCTATATGGATATATCTAGAAACATTCTCCAAACCCCATTTGATGTTCTCTGGCTGTATTAGTGGGATTTGATATACAGACTGGCCAGTAGAAATAGGAATATTGATGGACGTAAATCTAAATAACTGAGCAGCTCGAAACTGGAAAACATGCATTTTGTAAAGCTTATCAATATCAATCTCTGGCAATGTCCAGTTTGGCTGTGGTTCAAATTCTTGTACTAACACATTTTCATCATAGAGAATATCTTCATTTCTTGAGCCACTTCATATACATTGAATTTCCCCATAGCATCCTTCAAAATACTTGCATGGAATGATCAATTTTTGATCTGAGATACTCATTCTACGATATGTGATTTCTTGGATGTATTGATGATAATTAGGATTAGTATTGATGAGGTTAGCACATTTGGATGATAACTTAGTATGAGAAATTCCGTGATATCTTAGATGAAAGGTTCGTAGCACGACCAAGGTTGAGTACGATGTTGCTAGCATGGATAGTTGTGAGGTAGGATGAAGAAGCTCCTTAGAGAGTCGTCTGAGTAGGATCTTGATACAATATAGATACATTATAATGAAAAAGAGAGGGAACCTATTGGCATAGAATCCCGCATATAGATGGGACTAAGTTACCTTCATATATTGAGACAATGTTGTTGTACGAGACAAGCTCAGGATTGTGGTTGGCACCTCCTTGATATATATATATATATATATATAATGTTATGTGTTTGTTATGTGTGTTATATGTGATATGTATGTGTATGTATATATATATATGTATATATATTATGTATTAGTATATATATAGTATATATATATATATATAATATATATATATTATATATGTATATATATATATATATATATATATATTATATATATATGTATATAGATATATATATATATTATATATGATATATATATATATATATATATATCTATATATATATATATATAGATATAATATAATATATAATATATATATACTAATATACTATATATTTAATACATTATAATATACATATACATATACATTATATAATATATATACATATATATATATATACTATAATATATTATATTATATATATATATATATATATCTATATCTATTGTTTATGTTCTAATATGACATTTGATTTGATGTCCTGTATGAACAAGAGGTAACTACTATTGAGATATGATGATTACCATATATGAGTACAATGATATGTTGATGATATATAGATAAAATCATTGATTGAGGACACTGAGCCAACTCTTCCACCCCTGTTTGAGCTCCCAGGGTGTGGAATTGAGATGGAGGTCTCCTAGGGTTGAGGTAACTCTGGACAATAGGGTATCACCCTTATTTGTTACCCATAGGGTTGAAGATGTTGCTCCCCTATCTTCATAGGGTCAGAGATGTTGCTCCCCTATCTCAGTCTTTGTAGAGTATACCCCAGTTGGCATCATACCCTCAAGTTGGGCTTGTTGGGAATACCTCTCCTCGTCTAGCCAACATGCTGAGAGTGTACATGGGGTGTACAACCCAAGTCGATTATGTTGCAGGTGTTCTACCACATGTCTGCTTATAGTCATCAACGGGAAGATCAAATGACAATAGGATTAGGTTGAGATTTTCTCCCCTATGCAGTTTTGGGTTGAGAATGAGCTCACCAATGTGATTCCAGTGTTGAGATGCGCTCCCCTATGTGTTTAGATATCCTATTTATCAATATGGGGTGATAGTAGTAGCTCCCCCCTGAGATTATGCGTTGAGATATGCTCCCCAATGTGGTTCCAGCTTCATATGGGCTCCTTGATGATATGTTCTCTGATGATGATGCGGGTCTTAGATTTAACTCCTTGTCGATATCTCTGGTTAGTAGCCTGATGAATAAAGTGTGGTAGCTTAGGCTCCCTTCTGATGATAAATTCTTCTTCTTTTAGATTTCATAATATTCAACATATGAGCAGGGACAATCAAGAGATAAGTAGGAATGATCAAAAGATGAATTTGGATGATCAGTGATGATACGAAATGATGAGATACTTGAGATTGGATATGATTTGATGACAACAGACATGTGACATGATGCAGGTGGAACTCTCCCTAGTTGAGAGGGAGTGTTAAAATATGAAATTTCAGTCAAATTCTACTTTCTACAACTCACTTTATGGAGATAATGATTTCCTTGAATTCCTCTTTTTGAGAGGACCAAAATCGACCTAAAGATCACTCAAAACAGATAAGGGAAAGTGTACTTATGAAGAAAATCCTACATGTGCACATTTGACAAGGTCGGCCCTAAATCAAAGTGGACACCCTTGGAAAGCTATAAATACAAGTGATATCCACCTCATTTGGACACCATCATGAGACATCCCTCTATCTTGGTTTTTGGATCGCACAGGTTTGAGGCTCATCCGCGAAGGAACATGTTCGCTCTGAGGTGAAATTGCAGGGTCCAAAGATTGCATTTGTTTTAGGGTTTTGGGCCACAGTCACAGGCACAACACATGATGAAGTAGAACACAGTCACTCACATAGAATCTCATCTGTACGATTGGAGCCTTCCAGTCACAGAGACAACTCTCCATCCATGCGACTAAGAGTTAGGGTTTCAGAATCACAATCGCTCACTTCTCTCAGACCATATATGACCCCAGTCGCTTGCATGCCAGGCTTAAGGGTGCGACTAGGCTACTATATTCGTTCACGTGATTCCTCCTTCGTGTGACCCATACCTAGATGATGGAATCTCAGTTTTTCGAAGATTTCACTCAGTGACTGTAGGGTTTGATAGTTGACTGCAAACCGTGACAATTCATTACAAACTTCAGAATCATATTTTTGAGTATAAGCTTTGTTGGGTTCATTTATGGATGTTATAGTTTTTTTTTTATAGTTAGTTACATAGATGAAGATATGGATCATTGTACTCTCTTTTGCTGAATCATTTGATGACAATCTAAGAAGAAGAAGAATTTGAAAGGGTTTTCCCCATAGTGGGTTTTGCCTTGGTCTTCGACCAATTATGGTGTCTCTACATGTGAATAATTTTCTTCTATTGTTCCTTTATGTTCCATTGCATTGATGATGATGATATTATTCTTTATACATAGTTGCATATTCTTCTAAATAATGATGTAAATCTGGATAATGTTATGATGTTATGGGGTGAAATTAATGTGTTAATGAAGAAATGCAATTATCAAACCAAAGAACAATATAGCCCTATGGAAAATTAACAAGGGATTCCATCCATAGATTTGGGGAAACATCCCTTGGGTTTTCTTATAATAATTTGTTTAGAAAATAAGTTCTAATCAACCACAAAAATAATTCACACAAGAATATGTACAAAAACTAAATGTTATTGACTAAAAAACTACAATTACACTAGAGCTTTAACAAGTACAAGATTTATTCTAGAGCAACACTCTCAACTCTTATAGCATTCAAGCTCACACCCCTCATTTATAATCGACAACTCTCACTCAACATGAGATCCCCTTTGTAGGGAAGTGGTTAGCGAGAAGCACCACACTACCACATAAGAGACTATACATCACCAATTAAGGGAGAATAGGAAGATGGGAATGGAGTTTCCACTTGATTTATGAAGGAAGATAGGTGCTAAAGTGGGGAAGGTGAATAGAAGAAGGAATTCCACTAGGTTAATTATTAATATTGGGTTAATATTCACTAGGGTTTGATTAGTATTATGAGGGTATTTCTCCCAAGTCTCAAGGTTTATAACATGATAGAGCATCAATTAACAAAAAATAAACCATGGAAATTGAAAAGAAAGGAGATAACCAAATAAAGGAATAGGGATAGGAATGAAAACAATTGAACCAAGAGAGCAACCTTTGATGAAACATGTGATGGGTATTTCATTGCATATGTGAGAAAAATCTCCTTTCTTAAGCTAGGCTATGAGCTAAACAACATGCAATGGTTAGTTGTGGGGAAAACACAATATTATT
The DNA here is from genome assembly GCA_000404065.3 of Pinus taeda. Lineage (NCBI taxonomy): Eukaryota > Viridiplantae > Streptophyta > Pinopsida > Pinales > Pinaceae > Pinus > Pinus taeda. The sequence continues at coordinate 8,796 of APFE030558861.1, read as the reverse complement.
GCTACAAAAAAATAAGTAAATAAATGTGAATAAAATTGAAACTACAAGTATACCATTCAAAAACAAATGATGGAGGGAAATGGAAATACTCTTATATTATTCCAATGGAAAGGCATGGACATGAGTAACAACATCAAGGGAGAATGGTTTGAGCAAATGGGATAAAACAATCTACTTGGGATGGTTTCGTTTGCCTCTTTAAAGTCCTCTCTAACAATGGTGAATGAAGAAGTCTCTAATTTGAAAAAAGAACTCAAACAAGCATGAGGATGATGAAGAATAGAGACAAGAGAGTAAGATAAATGATTTATAACCTCATTCCTATAACATAACCTTGCAATTTTTCTCTCTTTAAATTCTTCCCCGTGGCTTTCATTTACACAAAAAGCTAAAGTCTTTAAAGAACTAATTTTGATGTGAAAAGTCTTCAGTCAAAGAGACCCCAATTCTTGAAAGGGATTTTGGAAAGCCAAAGTACATTTCATGAATGGGATGGGAGCTAGAATTTCTCCTATGCGTCAACCTAGAGCTAATGAATCTAGGTATTTCTTCTTAAATGTTGCAAAGAGGACAAGTCCACTAGGGTAAGCATACTTGTGTAACATCTGAAAGAAACATTGTGCAAGTTGCATGTGCATCAGTGAAGTAAGGCCACAAAATTGTATGAAAACCCACTTTTTAATGTTTTGTTCCTACTCTTTGAGGTGATGTAAAGTAGTCATGCGGTAGCCTTATTATGTTGTATTTTTGCTAATTGATGATGACTTTAAACAATCACCTAAATGTGTCATAAGCAAAATTTAGGTGACAACAATTGCCCCCTTAAATTTGTGAGGTTAGGAGCTATTGTAGAGCCAAAATGCATCATCTTTTTCTATCTCACATTCTTGTAACTTGTAAAGATTGCTTAGAGAGAGAGAGAGAAAGCTTTCACCAAGAAAAAAGGATTTCCTGCAAAAAAGCAATGAAACCCAATTGAAAATAACTAAACATACCTACATGAATGATCTCTTATACAAATGAGATAGTCATTCCCATGCTCATGAAATTTGGAAAAACAAATTATAACAACAAACATGTGTGCTCCTAGCATGTATTTAAACTTTATGATTCATTTGCATGGTGATGATAATGAATAATGTTGTAACTAGTGAATACATGATGTATAAATATGCATCACCCTCAATGGCACTAGTAATAGTAGAATACTACTTATTAAGAGATGCTCTAGAATCTATGGGGAGTAATGTGAAAAGTTCTCTTGCATGAGGACATTTATAGCCATCTAAGCCCAAGGATCTTTACTTATAATTTGAAACTGCAACCATCACTATTGTGCGACCCACCTTGAATTGATAATGATTTGATGTTGAACATTAGGGGGAGAAACTAAAGTAGATAGCTATGATGGCTCTCTTTTTCCAATCCAACATTCACCATAAATAATGGGGAATTGGGAACCAAGATGCAAAAACAATCTTGGAAAATAATAGTTGGTGTATAGAAGTGAAGAAATCACAGCAATGAATGGGAGGTCCCTTGAAATAAACTTTGAAAATTCCAAGTACCAAATTGTAATAGAGGAGGATTTTTATAATGGTGAGTAGTTATGATAAATGAGGATGAGATTCAAGACTTCCCTTGGTTGGATCATAAATGATAGCTAACAAAGGTATCAATCAAAACCAACTAGACATAATATGGCCTCATGTTAGGGGACAATTAGACATGTTGATTGTATGTCAATAGGGACTAGATGTAAGTGGAGATAATGGGTGAGTATCTATTGAAGGTAGCTTTGGGAATAACAATGATGGGTAATGGGATACAAATTGTGTTATAAAAAACTGGAATCATTGTTGTCATAGGTGAATTAGTGTAGAATGCTTTGATCAAGGGTGACAAGAACTGCCATTGAGTTTGAAAGAGATTCCATAGAATGAGATGGTATGAGTGTTGATGTTTCCCTCATTTTTGGGCTATTTGAATTCATTTTTTAGTGTTTTAATTATTGATTAATAAAATAATCTGTATATGTTACAAACAAGGATATTAATACCCCAAACATGTGATCAAGCAACTCTACCATGTGTGGCTAGAGTAGTGAGAGAGAATAGGATTGGGGCCACTAGGGTGGGTCTCCTCGGGGGGAATTCACATGATGATTTTCGAATATAGATGGTTTACTGGTCATAGAGGAGATGAGATGCCAATGAAATGTTGTTATTCATTTAGTATAATCAACTATAAAAATGCAATTTGTTAGGAGTTCAAGGGAATGGGTTAACATTATTAGGAGAGAGAAGTATGAGGCTTCTTCTATGAGATATGAACTACATAGACTCCCAATCCCAAGGGAAGAGTAACATGGGTTTAATAATGTAATGGCATGTGAAAACCAAGGCAACACATGATGGTGGAGTGCTACTATAACAATTGAATACATGTGGAACTAGGCAAAGTTACATACTAATATGGGATGGGAAACACTAAGGGTACATATGAGGGAGGGAACACTAGGAAATTATACATATATAGAGAGAGTATTTACATGCCAATTTGAAGAAGTATACCTAAAGGAAAAGGGGCCTATAGCCCAGTCTAGTGTGAGTAGGAGAAAAAGTGGCTTCTTAGCAAATACTTACACACATGAAACTAAATGTTTGGTGTGAAAGTGCTTGTGTTAAGAAATAAAATGACACAAACAACATAAAAATAGGAGCTTATGAGCTCACATACATGCTTGTTGAATTTTGGCAAGGAAAAATGGCCCCAAAATGGAAGTTTTGATGAGGATGAGTAGAACACACACCATTGAAGATGGTAGTGTCAAGATTTTGATGCCATGAATGATGTAGAAAATAGAGATTTTGAGCTCTTGAATAAACATCAAGAAGTTTGTGAAGAAACCATATAAGTGGGTGGGGCCCACATGTCAAAGTTTGTATCTCAATGAGTTTGACTTAGGCCTCTAGAGACCTAGATCTTTCCTTGATCATCGTGTGCACACCATTCAACTAATTTGGATTTTATGAGATCCAAGTAATAAGCTTATATCCACCTTTATTTTTATCCATTTAGTTTTGTTAATGAAGGCTTATTGGGCTTGTATAAAAAGTTGTGAGCCTTTTTGTAGGGTTATGTGATTTTTAAGTGAACAATTGTATAATAGTTGTATGAATGTTGGTTTAACAACCATGCATCCTATGGGTACTATGAAATTTGTGTAACATACCTTCAATTTCACATGCAAGGCTTGTTTTGCACGCGAGTTCAATCACAATGGCATTAAAACTTCACAATATCCATATCGTTGATTTGTGCTAGAAGCCCACATGACTATTCATTGTACAATCATGTAACTTATGTAACGATTAAGTGAACAATCACAAAATCTACACAACTATAAGATGAATATTCATGCTATTTGTGTGACAGTAAGATGAAATATTTCATAGACTATTCAAGTGACTATTTGCTAAATAGTCATCAAAATTGTGCAAGTACTTGAGTGATAGTCACATGGCATACTCATATGATTGTTTGTTGTAAAGTATCAAGACACGTATGATTGTTTTGAAAACAGTTGCATGGATCTAGCACAGATCTATGTGAGAGAAAATCACACAATTAACATGATTTTTTTTATTATCAATATCCATGAAACTAACCAACACACTTAGTTCTTTATGTTTGTTATGTTAGAAACCAGGACAATAATGAGGGGTGGGGGGGTGAATCAATATTATAGGAATTTTAACAATTTCTTTTACTTATGTAATGATATTATGACACCATAAACAATCCATTCATATGAACATGACATGAAATAATTTCAATAACACAAGAAACACACAAATTCTTCAAAACTTCTCTTCAATTTCTTCATAAGGCAGGCTACAACTTGTTGTTTCAAATTTCTCTAGCTACAACCAGTAGGAAGCTACAAGTCCCTAATTTATCAGTTGCAACTAAATGGAGCTACAACCCCAAATATTTACTAACACCTACTGGAGGGAGCACCAACCCCTGATATGAAAGCTATAACTTGCTTAACATCAATGATTCATCTTTCATCCATTTTCAAACTAGAACCATGAATGCCACCTCTACTTACAAAATAAAACAATTTGTCCAACACCACCTTTAGCAATCTGCGATTACTAAGAAATACACCATCACACCAACCACCTCAAACCAAATCACACACTGCTATGACACACTTGTAGAATTCCTCAATTAATTATGCTTATAAAGAATTTTGCTTTGTTGTTTTTGGCTTATTTTCTTTTCTTGCATTCTTTCATGAGTTTCTTTATTTTTGGCTTTCTCTTATTTATTTCAGTCTTCTACTTTTGTTCTTCAAGTCATCAGATCTTGATCACCTGTTTCTATAAGTTAAACTGATCAAAACTGCTTATTGTAGCAATCTGGAACTTTTATATGGTTTAGCTACAATTTTGACTCTAGTTCCAACTTTAGTTTGCCATTATATTTGGAAAAAAATGCCAAAAAATCTGCCATGTCATCGATGAATGCCTCTAGCCCCTGTGTCTTGGCCCCTTGTCTATTATCAGCCCATAATACCTCGTTTTGTGACCTCTTCCTTGGTCTTTTCGACACTTAATTGCTCTTTAAGCCTCCAAGGACTTATTTTCTTTATAACTCCTCCGCGCCCATGGTATTCTCATTGCACGGGACCAAGTCTTGGTGCTTGGTTCTTGACACCTTTATCTCGATGTTTTTTCTTTTCCACCCTTAAACACCTCCATGATGGGACTTATAGGATTACTTGTCCCATGGGGCCACCTTCTCGCTTCTCATTGGTTTTTGCTGCTTCCTATTAGTGATGATGTTTCCCGATGCTCATCATCTCGACGGTTCCACTTTGTGCCTTATTTTCATTCCAGGGTTATCTTATAGGGATGAGTTGTCCTGGTGGGGTCCACCTACTACACTATGGTCCAATAATTTTAGTTTCGGGCCTACTTGTCTTTGACACCATTCACATCTACCTGATGCCTAGTCAACCTGTAAGTCCTCTGTTGCGCCTCGCTGAAACATTCTGGCATTTGGCATGTGGGATGACATCATGCTTATGTCACCTCTACCATGTGGCGCTTTGTGAGTGGTCCACATGTTGCCTAGAAATGGACCACTTGGCCACCCAAAAAAGGCCAAAAATACCTGCCACATGTCCACCTCTTATTGGGTCACATTACTGATGATATATCATCATCAACCTGTGCATCTACACCATCCTTGTGAGCCAATCAAATGTTGCCATGTAGCTCACTTATTTCATACCACCATTTAACTTTTGTGCAATATTTTAGCTTCCAGGATTGATCTTGCAGGATGAGCTGTCACTGAGCTCCAACTTTGACCAATAGTCTATTGCCATGTGTCCTCCTGTCAGAGGAGAGAAAAAGGGTCCTGAGCCTTTGGCTTTTCACCCATTTTCCTTTATAAAAGTTCTAAGGGTCCTGGGGAATTTTAGCATTGTGCTACCTCTTCCTCTATTTTCCATGTTTCAAGGCACTTTGGAAAACCACTGCTGGTCAATATCGTCGGTTGCGACACCCCTTGCTAGTTGTTTGTGGTATTGAGAAGGGGGGGGGGTGTCTGAATGAACCTTTTTTTTTATCTCTAGATCAACGGTATTGGCATACCACCCATTCTAAAACCCTCAAGTGCATTAACTAATGTGCTTCGAAACATGTCAGAACACTTAATGTGCCAATGGGACATATGGGGTTCGATTCGCTACTGGACATGCTTGCTATTTAACTTTGGTTGGCATCATTTCGGTCCTTCTTCTTTGCATTTCCCAAATTTCTTCCGAGACCCAACCACCGGGCTACCTCTATTGGGCGAGGATGTTGTGTGGGATCTACCATGAACCAATCACATGTTGCTGCTACTACGTTGTTGCTCCATGTCATACCAAAGCTTTGGATAACAACTTTTCCAAAGACTTCATTGTGTTTGGAAATGCTGCCAAACTTAACTATGCACCAAAAGGGTCTCTAATCACCTTTAACTCTGCCAACTTTGACTGACTCTAACTTTTGTATTCCATATACCATTAGAAAAATTTATTTCAGAGCTCTTCCCATCTGTTTGGATTCCATCTACTCTTGAAGTGACTTGCTGCATTAGAAATGCCTTCAAAAGTCTCTAAACCACTTTTCTCATCTTGTAGTCACCTTATATCATTTTGTGCCAACGTTTTCCATATTTTCCATGCTTTTCCATCAATGAAAACACATTTCTAACATTCTCCCCCTTTGGCATTGATGACAACACCATAATCAAACAAAACATCCTCATAAAGGCATACCAACTTTCATTATCTCAAATCTATCCTTTGGATGCATATCTCTCCTTTGAATGTTGCTCCTCCTATGATGCAATTCTCTTATGCTATATTGTTGCTATGATGTTGTTGCTATTTTTCTATCCATGACTGATCCAAGACTCTTCTTTCTTTTGTTTGATCACTTTGATCACTAAGATCTTTTCCCCTTTGACATCATTGGCAAAGACACCAATATGCTCACCTTACAACTTTACCCCCTATCAACAATCCATCTATGTCTTGTTGATCATGTGGACCTAGAAGCTTCATCTTGATATGTTAAAGGTATGCCAACTGCCTTTCTTCCTCTTGAAGGAAGAGCTAGTGGAGGGAGGCAAGAGGAACAACTCCCAATATTTTCCTCAAGTACTGAAATTGTTCTCTTGGGAGAGATTTGGTGAAAATATTACCAACCTATTCTAAATTTGTAGTGATATACTCGAACTTCACAATTTGATTGGAAAATTTCTCTCTCAAGAAATGATACTTGATTGGAATATATTTTATCTTGGAGTGGAAAACATGATTCCTTGACATACTAATTGCACTTTTTTTGTCACAAATAATGGGTATAGGTTGTTTGTAAAACACTTGTACATCCTACAAAGTTTGTTTCATCTATAATATTTGAGTGCAACAAGAGGTTGCTGCAATATATTCTGCTTCAGTTGTAGATAAAGAGATAGAAAATTACTTTTGCTTAACCATGAAACTAGACATTCTCTAAGAAACAATACACCACCGTTAGAGCTCTTTCGATCATCTACATCACCCGCCCAATCAACATCATTATAAACAGTTAGTGAAAAATATTTACCTCTTGGGTACCACATGCTGGTTAAAATTGACTCAGGGATAGAGTCAAAGTTGACAAGGTTAAACAATGATGGTTTTGAACATGTGGTATAGTGTACCCATGGTTTTATGCCCATGTTATTTCACATAATGTAGCCTTTAAAAGGTTGGAAGGAATTCATTGTAATGTAGGCCAGGGAGGTGAGTGGTAAAGGATCACTTGGCTGGGTTGGCCCGGGTTTTGGCCTCATTGTGTTGGGTTTTTCACTAGAGTTGGATTTTTCCCAAGAGAAATATTTTGTGCATTATGTGTATGTTTTATTATTGTTGTTGTGTTAATGATTTTTCTTTTAGTAATTTAATTATCTCTTCGGTAATTTTTTTTCACGTGATATCAAAGTTGAAGGTGGATGTGTTTTGGCTTAAAGAGGACACTTTTGTTGTAAATATTTATTTGGCTCGGTGTTTGTAGATATCTAATCACAGGTCAGGAAAGAAGCGTGGTCGATATGACATGGTTAGTGATGGATGATATCGTTGAGGATGGGATCTCGGAGAAAGTCAAGCAACCTGCATAGGAGGTTGTAGATATTCCTCCACATGTGAATTATCTCATCTAGAGTGGCCGGTGAGAGGATGGAGAACCTATGCATTGCACAATTAAAGGTTTTCAATAATTAGGTGTTGGACGTCCTATGAAGCTAATGCCCTATGTATGATCTTGATCTTATTGGGAAGTCATGTGAGCAGCATGTTGGTGATGATTACAAAAAATTGGAGTTTAATAAGGAATGCAGGGATAAGTCAAGAAAGCATATCTTGGATTATGTGCCTATCAGATGGCACGCAAGTCAGATGCTCCATTATCATGAAGTGCACTCATGGCATGGGCATGCCTGTAAGTGACTTAGGAATATTGGAAATTCCATCAGATGCAAATGAAGTTGATTTTCTTGCATGATGGATGATGATAGATGACCATGCCAGAAATTATCACTCTGCAAGTAGATTACAATGCTTTCATTGATGCCAGGCAGAGTATTGAGGGATGCAATGATAACAACTGTGTAATTTTCTAGTTGGGGAGCCAAGGCGACACTAGTGAAAATGTTGGCATGGTGGCATCCATGAGACTGGGCAACCATGATGTGGAGTGTCACGCGGAATGAGTCGATCTTGCGGACAAGATAGACCTTCCTAGAATCTAAAGAAGACCTAATGACAAGCAAGCCAACCAGACACTATCTTTCTCTAAATATGCTTTTATAAATAAGGGCAAACAAGTGTGTTTAGGGCCTACCTTATGTCCAACGCAAGTTTGGGGATGACCTCGCTCCTTTGATCCAAATGAGCTCCTTTGTCGTGAACCTGCAAACACAAACAAGACAAACAAATTAAATAACACCTGAAAAGCCAATATCATAAAACATATTTAACATGAAGTCAAGGAGTCCATGAAACAAATAACATGAGATACTTGTTGAGAAACATGAGTCTGATTGTATTAATTCAAAAGAAGAAGAACTTTACAACCTTTGCCTTGACGCTGTACAAGCTCCTCCCAGGGTCCAACAAGAAGTCTCCTCTACTTTGACAAGTTTCACTCACTCCCCAATGAAGCCAAAAAGGTATGTGATCTC
>APFE030558858.1:0-35578 GCA_000404065.3 Pinus taeda | reverse complement strand
CACCTATCTCTATCTTATGCGATAACACAAGTGCAATCAACATCTCAAAGAATCCTGTCATGCATTCAAAAACCAAGTACATACCAATCAAGTATCATTTTCTCCGGGAACAAGTGCTTGAACAGAAAGTCAAGTTGGAGTATGTTCCTTCTAAGGAACAAGTTGCTGATATTCTCACCAAACCATTGCCCAGGGATACTTTTGAATACCTCAGGCAAAAGCTGGGGGTTGTTGATGCATCATCTTATTGTTGAAACTCTTTTGATTGTTGGTTGTACACATGGTTCATCTGGGGTATATGCGTACATGTGTTAGGTTGCGGCACAGGTTCAGGGGGAGCATAACCCTTTGCCCTTGATGTCAAAGGGGGAGAATGACGCTGCAGTTTTTTAGGTTGCCATCAAGTCCAAAGGGGGAGATTGTTGGCATTATGTTTCTGGTATGGCTATATGTTACAGATGCTGTACTTGATGGCAACACCTGCGGAAAGGCTCTCAATATGTTGAAAATTAAGAAGTACGCAGGAGAACAGTTCAGAAGATGCGTATCGGCAGGTACATTGTGGAGGGACCGTGGCCAGACACGCAGGTCAGCCGTTCAGGAGGTGTGTACCCCCAGTGCACTCACTTCAAGGCAGATAAAAGCACTCGTGGGGTTTCTTATGTTTAATCTTTGGTATTTAGCCGATGATATTTGTGTTATTATGGTTTTGGCTCGTGGTATTGATCCATGATTTTAGGAGGAGCTTGCCTATATAAAGCAAAGAATTTCCCTTGGCTAAGCATCTTTTGCAAATTGAATATCTTAAGATCTGAAATATTGGGTTATTGTTTCAAAAGCTTGATCTATATGAAAGTGAAGTGGAAAGCGAATTTGTGAAGGGTGATCTCTCGAGCGCATGATCAGACCTGTAGATCTGGCAGTCTGGGTTATTCTTGAAGTCTTGAAATTATCTATACCCATAGGCACGCAAGTGCAGTGAAAGAAAAGCGCGGAGATACGCAGGTGCAGAAGCACTGCAGGTGCGGAGGTACGCGGCACCACAGAAGGCACAACTGCAGAGGTGCGCGATGCCACAAAAGGCGCAGCTGCGGAGGTGCGCGACGCCACAGAAGGCACAACTGCGGAGGTGCGCGACGCCACAGAAGGCGCAGCTGCAGATGTGCACGACGCCATAGAAGGCGCATCTACGGAGGTACGCGGTGCCACAGAAGGCGCAACTGCGGAGGTGCGCGGCGCCACAGAAGGCGCAGCTGCAGAGGTGCATGGCGCCACAGAAGGCATAGGTGCGGAGGTCCGTGGCGCCACAGAAGAACAGTGCGTACTTGTACACAAGCATTACATGGGTGAAGCTGCGTACTTCTCTTGAAATCAATTTAGTTGTCCATGTTTATCCTTGTTGTGTTCTGGGTGTTGAAGTGATGTCTGGTTTTTGGTATTATGATCTGATAATAGTAGTCTGAGAAATGATTGATTATGTTCTTAATAACTCATCTTTATGTGATCTGATGGACTAGATCTGATTGATGACTCTCATTGTATATGTATTGATCTGGTTGGCTGGGTGATTTACTTGTACTTGATGATCACTTGATGTTTATGGATCTAGTTTGAAAATTTATGAAAAGTGGTCCTTGAAAGAAAATTGGGGGGTTGTAGCTCCCTTCCAGGAGAGACTAGAAAACGAGAGAGAGTTGTAGCTCTCTGCAGGTTGTAGCCTGCGTACTGGTAAAGGTATGCACCAATACAAAATCATTGTAAAAGAAGTTTCTAAGAAGATAGAGACATATTGCAGTAGGTGGTTTCCACCCACATTGGGTTTCCACCTTATATCTGGTGTTCTTTGATGTGACTATCTTTTTTTCTTGTTCATGCTCATTATTTTATGGTACTGATATGCAAAGATAATTCAAAGTGTAGATTTGTTAAAAGAACTAGATAATACTGATTCACCACCCCCCTCTCAGTATTATTTTCAATAGCCACCTCATCCAATATGCTTCTAACCATCTCCTCAAACCGCTTTCCCGAAATATGACATGACCCAACTAGAGAATTGGCCTCCCATCCAATCACATCAGTGTATAAAGGATTCATCCTACCTACATTAACATGAATCACACCCTCCTTAATTATTTTCATCTATGCATTTCATCCTATTTTCCTCTTCTCCCTCTCAGTTACATACATGGGTGCATCCATAACAAGAATCACCATGTCCCAACAATTGTTCACCTCTTCCAAACCACATTCCATCATCACCATGACATATCTAGGTGATTTATTGTTAAATTCAACTCACAATGGAGTGATCTATCGATCCCCTAACTACATCCCTCCCCCCACCCCACATTTCATCCCTCATTGAGAAGGCATGAATTTCTAGGGATGTGGGAGAAATATATACACATGATTGGACCATTCCTCTCATAATTATCATTAATGCAACCAATGCATTCTTCTCATGATTGTGGAATATGACCTTCCCACCAACCTTATCCAATGATTAGGTTTGTTGTATTAAAATGAGGATTAGATGGTAATGAAAAAATTATTTAACAAAATGGCATATAAATTAGTTTTCATGTATAGCTTCCCTAGGACTACCTCCCACTTCCCCTTTTATGGAATCATTTTCCCTTTTTTATGGGCTTATACCTCATTCAACATGGTTATTTCATTAACAACATAATTGAAAGATAAATAAAAATAAATTACAACTAATTTTAGGGATTAGAAGATGGGGATGTTACACAAAGCACTAGATTCAATATGATTCCATTTCCATTCTATCACTTAATCATACTAAGGGTTCCCTTAGTCATATGATTCAAATATATATCCTTGTCACATAAACATTGGTAACACATCTAATATAGTGGCACTAAGAATATAAAAATGCAACTCGAACACAGCTTGGTTTCATTATGAAATTTCTCTAGTATGAAATGTAGCATGTAAAGGTGCCATTGAATACTATGGTAGTAAATCACATTGATTCTATATGGACAGTTTCAGCTCAATAAGTAAAGGATCCTAGAAAAACGTTTAAAAGAAAAAGCTATGAAACATTTATAGGAGCATTGGATTTCATAAAGTTAGATATGAACTATGTTATCCCATCAAAGTTAATTAGGGAGGCATGGAAATTATAATATATTGAAAATAGGCTAATTATTTGTGTACTAAACACGGGATTAATTCTATTAATATCCATGAATCATTGAATGTTCTTTCGAGAATTTTCATTTCTCAAGGAGCTCCTCTTGGAAAATGTTATTGGAAGGTATAAAGCACTTATATAGAAGACAAAGAAATATGAAAAATATGAGGGAATTCAAACTATAGAAAGTAAATGAAATAGAGCATGAATATTCAAACTATATGATAACTAACCCTTTATTGATATTCCAAAAGGTATGCAATGTTTACATGCCACTTGATGGGAACAACCTCCAAATGAGCATTGTTCCAACAAAATAATAATCCTAACCAAAATATTATATACTTTCATGCATCTATAAATTATTTTTATGGATCCCATAGGATGATCATTAATGGTCCCTACATTAATGAATATGAAATATTCAGTATTGAGTACCAACTACCTAATATACCTTATTAAATAAGAATGTATGGGAAGTAATTCTTCCATGTAATTCGTAGTTGTCAATGTCAGTCCCTAGGCATCAGTCTAGAAGCTATTGATTCTTATGTAATGAGTTGGAGTGAGGTGTCGAAGTGAGTGTGTACTTTCCTATATATGTATTTGTTGAAATGAATAATGTATAGTGTGAGATTTATGATGTGAAAAATTACTCTTTGCTCCCTCTTCTATTTTTCTAATATGGTATCAAAGCTAGATCTAGCTTCATTCCCTTACAGGAAGGCCAGGAAGATGTGAGATAGTCTGGAGTGTTATTGTTCTATACATACATAGATTAATATAAGCGTGTGATAGTTGATTTCTGTTTTGAAATTTATTTATCCCTATTTAGATCTGTATGTGAGTATGGTTTTGTAGATCTGCATCCAATAAAACACCAACATTTCTTTCTCTACCTGTAAGCCTTGAATCAGATCCTAAGCCATTGTGAAAATTATGTTGATGAGAGGTGGAGACAGAGGTGAATTTCATAGAGCTTGCGTAGACCTGCAAGTACACATATGTTTCCAAAACTAATAGCAATAATGATGCAGTTGTCGCTTATGAAGGAGTAAAGGGTTGCTTATGCACATCATCTAATAATGTGAGGCTTAAAGTTTATAAGATAAGCCAATGAGCCAATGAAATGACATTGACAATGATCTATGTCCTAGCAACCATGGTTGTCGTCGATCTCTACAACAACACATTTTCACCAAGCATGGGAATGGTGTTTTTACTTGTAATTTTTTTTAATATCGTATGGACAAGATCTCGACAAGAATTTAGGATCAGGAGCTACGGTGACAAAAGTAAATAGGGGCACATCATTAGTGGACATAGTGGAATTCAAAGCATTAACCTAGCATTGATGTGCAGTTGGAGGGGATCAATGTCCATTAAGTGCCTCATTCTACTGTAAAGAGAAGGAGTGTGGATCGATGTTGGATCTATAATTCATGTTCAACACAAATAAAAAGTGTGCCCTAATGCTCTCGCTCGATTCATGCACGTCCTAGCTTAATATAGTAAGTCTTTGACTGGACATCATGTTCTTCATTAAACAAATTTGTTAGGTGCTATGATCTGTGTCATCTAATTGGGAAATAGTGTTGGGACCCAATGTTTGGATATTATGGTGTACATCTTGAGTGAAGAAAAGGAACAAAATGGCAACATTAAATAAACTCATTTAATTAAGTTTCTTATGGATTTCCTTTTCTAGTTGAGTTGTGTCAATCTTTGGAACCAAGCTGATATTAGAATCCTTGTTCGCTATAATGGTTTGAAACTGTTTCTCTCAGCATTAGGCCTTGAAGTACATCTACATCAATTGTGTTCTAGTTCCTTCGGCTAGTAAGCCAAACATTCAATTTTTTCTGAGCTGACAGAAACTAGGTCATTGTTCAGATTTATGCAAGCTTGTTGAATTAAAATGTCTATTGTGGCAATGATTGTTTTCAAGGGTCAAATGTTTAGGGTTTTTTTGTGTGTCCAAATGTGTCTTTTATTCCATGGTGTGGGTTTGATATATATAGTTGTGTACAAACTTAGATTAAAAAGGACTAATGTTTCTTAAACTGGAAGCCCCAGTGTCTGAAATGCCAATTCTTGTGTGTTAGTAATTTTTGTTATAAAAAGTGTTGGTGGTTCTTAAACTGGAAGCCCCGGTGTCTGAAACATCAACTCTTGTGTCAAGTCAAGTTGTTTAATCAACTCTTGAGCACATTGAGTATCCAGACCTCCATCCTTTCAAGTAACTGATAGCTGAAAGTAAAATATCCGAAAAATAGCGATTGGTCCATAGGATGGTTCATTATTTTACATATCTTATCACGGAAGCCCCGATGAGTCAATTTGTGAATATTGTTGATCCTAGAAATTTCATCAATGATGGTCAGAGGTGGTTACATTTTAAATGGAGGTCAAGTAACAACTTGAAGATGTGGTGGTGAAAGGGAGGAGTTTACAAGATTCCAGAGTGGATGTGGGTGTTGATGAAGACCAGTTAGACAAAGATTTATTTGTTGTTGTAATATGATTTCCATGTCAGCATTAAGGGAGGCTCTTGGAAGTAATGCTTCCATATGATGTGAAGTTATCATTGTGAGTCCCTAGGAATCATTCTAGAAGTTGTTGATTCTTATGTAATTAGTTGGAGTAAGGTGTCAAAGTCAGTGTGTAATTTCCTATATATGTAATTATTGAAATGAATAATATAGAGCGTGAGGTTTGTGTTGTGAAAAATCACTCTCTTCTCTCTCTTCTATTTTTCTAATAGAATGACTATTGCAATGATTAACAACATGGCAACTACCTATAGGGTATTATTAAAATAGGGTGGCCACTACATATTAATTGACTCCAAAATACCATTAGAGGAAATTTCATCTTAAAAGTGGCTTCCTAAGCAAAAATCAAGAAATTACGTAGATTTTTAGATTTTATTTTTATCTATGTTCCATAATATTTAGTAGCATGAGTTTAATAAAAATTTTAATATATTATTTCTAATGTTTTAGTTTTATCGAAATCCCTCAATATCAAACACCTTTATTAAAATAATTGTCTATATATATATATATATATATATATTATATATATATATATATCTATATATATATATATTAATGTTTTTACCGGCATTGTCTACTGAAGCCATAATGTCACCTAAAATATACATTTCGGGCCAGAATTTGGTATTTTTCCTTTCTATAATACATTTTTTTTTATCTATTTTATATTTAATTGTCTATATATTTTTATATTCAACTATTTCTTTGGTGGTTTTTTTGACATGGTTATTAAAGTCTAATTAACTTGCATTTTTAATTTGTATTTTTTCACTACTATCCAATTTTACATTTGCATTAATAACTCTTCTGATATTATAATTCATATGGGTACGCTAGGTAAATAGCATTAATAAAGTATTTCACGAATACCCAAATAAATATTAAAATATTTCACTGATACCCTGCTTAATAATAAAATATTTTATGGATACCCAAATTAAATAATTTAAATTTATTTAGAACATTTTACCTCTTTTTAAATTTAAAGGATTTTGATTGGTTTACATATAATGACATGGAAATTACGTGAAAAATTGATGGGCGCTTTTAGGATAAAATTTCCTCTAATGTAAGTATATGTAATGAAAGCGGTTAGATAGGAACCTAACATTGCCTCCATTCTCATAAGAAATATTTCCTCAAAGTTGGAGATAATGAAACTATTGTAGAATTATAGTTGATTTGTAGGTGGCATATTTGGGTTATATTTATCCTTTCGCTATATCAAGGCTTCTTAGATACTATGATAGTGCATAAGATGATATATTTTGTTGAGAACTATCTCAATAAATTTTTGGGTTTACCTTGACATGGTCATAGAGTAGTTGGGATAACCTTTGTACAGTCAATGATTGATTTACAATTCATGGTTTATGGGCCCATGGTATTGGTTAAATTGTGGTGTTTTCTCAGGAAACTTACTACCATAAAGTTATCCAATTATTTGGGATACTCCATTGTAGGATTCCTTGTGTTATATTCCTAAGATTAGCCTGTTGGCCCATATATGTCAAGGTGGCTAGTGCATTGTCATAGTGCAGAGTGTAGACCAAATTTCGTTTAGAGAGCAAGCAAGAATGTGTTTGGAACTAAACATTGTTGTTAGAAGAAATTAGAATCTATAATTTATTGTAACCATTTATTTGTTTATAATGCACTGAGTATTCTTTAGAGCATAAAATTTTCTCCCAAAAAGCATTTCCCAATCAAATTGTCTTATGCATTTTTTTTTTAATTGTTATCTTTTAAAGCCTTTTTACATTCTCCTCTCATCGGTTTACTGTAGGAAGGATATTTCCACACCTACACTTCTTTTCATTTGGTATTGAATACCGATCACCTCAGATCCAAGGTGTTAGGGACAAATCATTTCTGATGTAATATTGGTTCTAGTGGGAGTTTTTACAAAATGAAAAACTTCTTGCATGAAAATGGTAAGAACAAAAAAACTTGAAATGGAGAATGAGATTGAAGCATGTGGATTTGGCCTACAATGTGCAACGAGAAGCAAATTTTTTTGGTATATGGATAAATCTACAACCTTGATTCATGTACGAAATCTACTTAGGTAAAGATTCCAAAAAAATTTCATATCTAAAGTACGCATAACTTAACTGGAATATCATATATGATCTAATGTGTTGAATTTGTATCTAGGGCATAACTTATGATAATTTCCATGTTTGTCACAACATAAAAACATTATTACCATTATATAATTATTTATTTATATAATTATGATAAAATAATTCATAAGCATGAAAGAAAATTTCAAAGTCGCAGTAGAGATATCAAGAAACCATGCGACAAAAGACATGGAAATTAGGCACACAATTAAGGGAAAACATAGAAAAAGTTCTTCCTTATGAGATAGAGAGTGTTTCCAGATTCAAAAAGACATCATAAATAAAAACAACATAATAATAGGAAATTCAATAACCAAAATCATGATGAAGTTCCATGTCAAAATCCAAGTTCTTGAAATTTTAGCCCTCCCTAGAATTTTGGCCTTCAACTGAAATTCTCACCCTCTCATAATTTTGTTGGCTCAAAGATGCATGTGGAAAAATTTACATGTCCAAATGATGAAAATTGATCTCCTTTCGATTGCCTTCAATTTGGGGTCAAATGGGTGCCTCTTAGGGGCCCCACTGACCTAAAATATCATGATTCTGACTTGAAATAAATTTTGAGGCAAATTTTCCCATTTCTTTCTAGAGTGGAAAATATAGACCATGGCTACCATTATTTCGAGCACTCCCTCTTATCCTTGGATGTAATTTTCATTCTCTCTCTTAACATCAACCTTCCTGACCAATCATAGGTCTCACTGTCGATAGCCTAAGGAAGAGATCACAAATATAAATCTCTCTCTCTCTCTCTCTCTCTCTCTCTCTCTCTCTGGATCAATCTCCCCAACCAATCATAGGTCTCACAACACATATCCTAAGCGAGAGATCATTAGTCTCATCAAAAGTAAAGATACATAGCATCCAACATATCTCAATGCATCTCCCCCAACCACAAGGTCTCATAGAACACAACCTAGGGGAGGAATTACCAAATCAATGCATTTCCTGGATCATAACATCTCATAGCACACAACATATAGTAGGAATAATCAAATCAATACATCTCCCAAACCAGAAGGTCTCACAACACACAACCTACAGAAGGAATCATCAAATGAATCCATCTCCCAAAGCACAAGATCTCATAGTGCAAAACCTACAAGAAAAATCATCAATGCACCTCCCAGGCCATAAGCTCTCATAGCACACAACCCACAAGAGTGACAATCTTCTCATCCAATCCATTGGTATCATAGCCATAACCTCAGGTAGATTTAGGATGTTATGCAATCAATGCTCACTCAAAGGGATTATCCTTCATTCCACTTTCTTCACGTAAATAGTAGAAACTGGCCCAACATAAAAAATGCAGCCATGGTGGATAACAAACATTTTGTCAACAAAAACATTTTTTTGTTCATCAAGCTTTGGTCGAGGCTTCTCTTAGATGAAAACAAGAACAATTATTAGTAGAAAATAATAGAATTCAATAGTGGATTCTTATAGAGGCCATCAGCGGCAACCACAGAAGCAAATATCAGTATCCATAGTTGAATCCAATAGATAAGAAGTGTCTTCTCTTAGAAGTAGGAACCAACATACCATAATTGGATTCATAAAATAATAGGTGGCTTCTCACAAAATTAGGCATCAATAACCATAACAGAATTTTGTAGACCATAATGAAACGTATCAAATAATAAGTGGCCTCTCACAGAATCAAGCATCAACAACCATAGTAGTATTTGGCTGACCATAATTGAATCTAGAAGATAACAATAGACTTCAGTGGAAACAAAATTTATTAAATAGATTAACAAACCAATCAAATAATCAACCAAGTCAATATCAAATCTTGCAGCTTCTTCAAATAATTTATTAAGGAGATGTCAATGGATCTAGATTCCACTATGCCAAATATATCAGAAGGCTAATGTCTTTACAAAATAAAGTCCCTCTTACAAAGAAGCCCCCTATGTAGTAGAAAAATTCATGGGTCTATCTTTAGAATATATAGATCAACATTGGTTTCCAAAAACTTCTATCCATCTTCATGCTTCAATCAACCTGATCTTGTCTTCTCCCTCTGAGTGCAAAGCTTATCATGAGTCTTCTTGTTATACTTTTCTTTCATCATTTCCAACAACTTTTCCAAACCTTTGTAGTATTCATTATTTACCTGCAATCCTCACGAGGAGGCTATGCAAGAAAAATAAGAACCAAGAAATCCGACAGACTTGTAATGAAATAATCAATTGAAATAATAAAGATGATACTTATCTTTTGATTTTGCATCATATCCCTCTTGATATTAACATTCAAATAAACCTCTTTCAATTCATTAAAGAGTTAATATTGTTCACTTCTCCATCATCAAAGAGTCAACATAATTAAGTAATTCATATCATCATAAAGTCCATCTCATCATTAAGAAGTTTACCATATCATCACCATATTCATCATCAAGAATTTACCCCTCATCCATATCACCATAGATTCCACATAAGAGGTACATCTCATCTATATTATCAGGCAGTCCATACCATCATTGAGAAATTCATTCTAGGAGTCCAATCCACATCATCATCAAGGATTCCTCATCATAAATATTCCACATCAATATCCTCAAGGATTTCACATCATCATCAAGAAAGAGTTCATCATTAAGGAGTTCATCATTAATGAGTCCATGTCATCAAGGAATCCACATCATCATCAAGTCAACATCATTATCATCAATATCATCAATGAGTCCACATTATCAACAAGTCCACATCTTATCAATTCAACATCATTATCATCATTACCATCAAGAGTCCACATCATGAGCTCATATCATGAGAAAGCCTACATCATTATCATAATCAATGAGTTCACATCAGTATCATCAATTCCATATCATCGATAATGAGTCCTCATCATCACCCAAGACTTTACATCTTTGGTAATGATTTAAAAATAAAATTAAAATCATAAGACACTTATCTTTTCAACTCCCTATTAATCTCTAGCCCTTATACATTCAACCTACAAATCTACCTTAATTGCAATATGTCATATCTTCTTAAGTGGAAGAAATTAATTCATATGTGCAACCCAAAATAGGGTTATTAATTTATTACCTATGGTTTTGATTTCAACCCCTATAAACATTTCAAGCTCAATCTAGGGCTTACAAAACCTAGATGTTAAATCCTAGTATGTTACAACCCCTACAGTTTTCTTGATGATACTATTACTAAGGTTTCTACGCATCTAAAATTATTCCAAGAATTTGGACACAAACCTTAGATAATACTAAAAAAATCTCAAAACCTTTGCAATAATTACTACTTCATCCTTACATCAATATCCATGTCTCAGGTAATTTAACAAACTAATAAGTAGAATCCATCAAGGCCAAATAAATTTTGAAGTTGATGGCATAAGGGCTTCACTAGGGGAGAAATATCATACCACGTGTGTTCATATTGTGGGATATATATTGAGGAAAAAATTACATAAGGTATTGAGCATATAGTAGGGGGTAAATTGTGTTTATATTGGTAGGTATAGAAAATGGAGCTTAAAGTTAATCAAAAAATATAAAGCGGTATAAAAAATGTTAATGAAAAAATGGATACCTACAATATCTAGCGAAAGTAGGGGTTTTTTTAATTGGGAAGGTGTATTGAGTTTGCATTGGTAGGGGGTTAAGTAAAGTAATTTTCAGAAGTATTTTCCAACATGTAGTCAAATTAAGGGTATTGTTTAGTATGCCATGAATGCACATGATATGGAATATGTTCATTTTAGTGAAACCCTGTGAGAATGGTAACTGCAAATTTTGGTCATAAGGTCTTAGAATTATCACCTTAAAGAAATTATCTTTGACCTTTTTATATTTAGGATAGATGGACTTTATATGATATTCAAACAACATCTTTAAATATTTATATGTTTCAATCATTACCCCTCACATGACTTACAAGCATATATAATTGCAATAGTTTTAGATTGGCAAGGTGACATGTAATATCTATATGGTTGAGGTATCTGAATCATATGCATTTTGAAGCTACCTCCTTTAGCTAGATTGAGTGACAAGACTCCCATGTTTTCAACTACACTAGCCCAATACACAACACAATTAGAAAATGACTTCTTAACATGAGATAATAGCAGAGATGACACATGGTTAAGGTTCTAATTCAATGGAGCTAACCCCTATCAAACTCACTCTTGAAAAGAAGAAATGATGTCTCTACCTACAAAGTTATGATTCCATTAAGGAAATTTTTACCACCATAGAGCAAAACACACACTATTATCTTCAACTAGATTCTCATATCATGAGGTAAGTCACCTTTGATTAGAACTTTAGAATTTATAACTAGGAGTATAAACTCATAGAAAAAGGTTCCAAAGTAATGATAGGTCACAAATTATATTTCCATTGGAAAACCTTGATATTGAAATTGTCAATATCTAATATTGCACTTATAGCAGAGATAAGACATGAAGATTATGTTTCATAATTCACACAAGGCCACACGAAATGATTTTTAGAATTAGAACTTGCACACATATTGTTAGATATGATCTAAGGTATTCATATTAATCAGAATTAACATTTGAATATAGATTTATATTTGAGATAGGGAGCTCAAGCTCCTTAAAAAGAAATGATATCCTTTCTTATCATAATAATGATCTTGGATTACAAAATTTCTTCCTCAGAATTTGATTTTGGTAATATAAAAGATAAAATCAAAATGTCACATGGAATTTCTTCTTCAAATAGAATAAAAGATGATAAGTTTCTATTTTGCTATTATGTTGTTGAACTTTCGATATATGACATACTAGGACTTGACTTCCTTTTGTACCACAAAAATCCTTCAATAGAGCTATTATATCTCAGATACCACAAAGATGGCTTGAAAGTGTACTATTTATCATATGAATGTCATATAGGTTTGATATTGGGCCCTCCATTTAGTGAGAGAGCTTCGATATGTATGATGGAATTTCCATAGGGTTCCTCAAGACAAAATTTAGAATTAATGACTAACAGAGATATGTATCCTCAGGACTTGCATATAAATAGACTTGATTCTTCGATATACATATATATGTATATATTCCTTCACATATAAATAGCCAAAACAATTATTGGGAATACAAAGAGACTTACATTAAAGGAGCCACAAAGCTTGCATAAACGTTGCCACAAAAATTATATATAAGACTTGAAATAATATGCTACGAAAAAAGATTGGATCATTTTTAGGGCATACCTCAGAGTAGTATCCAACTATTCACATAAATGTTAAGGCTACATATTCACATATTAAAGAATTTTGTCATAGATCTTCATATTCAGTCAACATTAGAGGTCATGGTAGCCCCATAAAAGAGTCAGAATGAAAAATTAGATGTTATATGAAATAAATCACAGATCCTTAAATACCTTTAGGGATTTGACCCTCATATACGAATTGTTCTAGACCTTCACTTTCCTTGAGGACTGCTCTTTATTGCCCCCTAGTTTTGATACCATGTTGAATTTTTATCTAGGGCATAGCTTATAATAATATCCATGTTTTTCAAAGCACCAAAACATTATTAGCATTATCTAATTAGTTCTTTATGAAAATAGGAAAATTATTCATAAGAATGAAAGAGTGGTATAAAATCGCAATAGAGATATCAAAAAATCATGATACATTAGGCACACAGATAGAGAAAAACCCATAAAATGTTCTTCCTTATAAGAGAAAGAGAGAGAAATTTTTGTTCATAAATACATCATAAAAAAAAATAGAATAATAATAGCCAAAATAGTAACCAAAATCATGATCAAGTACTACGTTAATATCCAAAATCCTAAAATTTTGAGCCTCCCTAGAATTTCATCCTTGTCCATAAATTTGGCCATGATGTAATTTCCCTTGATTAGAGATGCATGAGACAAAATGTATGTTTCCAACTGTGGAGAAATGATCTCACTTATACAACCTTCAAGTGTGAATCAAAATTGTTCCTCTTAAGGGCCCTAGTGACCTAAAACATCATGAGGCTAACTTGAAGGAACTTTGGAGGTAAATTTGACAAATTCAAATTTCCAATTTCTTTTAAAAGATGAAAATACTGACCATGGCTACAATATTTTCCAACATAATGATGGAATTTCCCATATCTATGATATCTTTTTTCATATCTAAAACATTAGCATGAAATTATTTTTTGTAGGAATAGGATCTATAGATAATCTATTACTGAAAGCCACAGAGAACATACTAGACTATATCTATTATATCATCATTTAGAGGACCATGCAAAGGCGAATGAGCTCTCTGAGATCCATAAAACATAATAGCTAGAAAAGTACTTATTCAAGAGGCACTTGGTTTATGTACTTGTATTTGGAGTTAGAAATAAGTTGGAAATAATATAGATTCATATATTCTTGGCCTCACATGCTCATGCATATGATTATAAGTATTTTTATGGAGTTTAATATTATTACATTTATAAGGAATATGGTTGTAAGATCTATTAGGCATGCATAAGCCTATTCTGATGCTTCACCAATGTCAAGTCTAGCTACAGACATAGGTGATAGGGGAACATTGTCTTCTTGGATACCTTATTCATAAAAAATGAGAGGGCTAGGTCTTTATCTCATGTCAAGTTTAAAATGAGGAATGTTTGGTTAATCTTAACGCTTCCATAGTGTATTTAAGATAAATTTAATATTAAATGATGTGTTTTCCATTCATGGTTTATGTGCCCATGGTATTTTGATCATGCTAGTTTTTGAGATAAATCCTATTTATTGACTTGGTACCCTCCATTGTAATATGCCTCATGATATTGGCTTTGTTAGTTGACCTATCAGTCCATATAGGCCTAATTCACTAGTATAGTCCCAAAGTGCATAGTGTAGGCCATATTTGGTCAAGAGAGATTATTATTTAATACTCTTATTAAGTATGGATACTTTATATGTATTATAAGTAACCACTTAGTTGTTGATAATAATTTGAGAGAACTTTAGAATGTAGGATTTTCCTCTTGAACTTATTTTTCCCAAGAAATCATTATTTTTTATGGTTTTTTATTTATTTCATTCATTTACAATTATCCTTTTCTGAGCTTCTACATGTTCTTCTCCAATGGATTATTGTAGGAAGCATATTTTACACTTTTGAATTATTTTAGTTGTAACCATAATCAAGGTCCCTCTCCATGCAATTTGAGGGGGATGCTTTGAACTCGAGTATTTCGTTGAATCACTTTCCTCAAATAGAACACACGAAATACAAGGTGGATATGATAGTGGGTTAGTAAATATAATCTGTAGATGAATTCACTAATTCACTTGAGCATCTCAAGGTTGGTGTACCACTGGAATTATCAAATTATAAATAATCCAAGTTCTACGCGATTTTCACTACATGTGTTGTAGTGGTTTAGTAGGGCCCTAAGAGGACATGAATGACTAGTGCTATAACACTATACTATACCTTGGCTTTTCCAATAATAATGCTTTGTTGGCATTTCACATTATGAAATAGGAATATGACTTGATTCCTAGGAATATGAGAGTGATCTCCCCAAGTTTTTCCATTAGTTTACTATAATGACAAATGATTGAAAGGTTTTAACATTTTCTAGGGATGGTGCTTGATATGTCTAACATAACCAAGGGTTCATGGAAGATTGAATTTGTGAAAAGATTCTATTAATGGGGTACTACATTCTAGGTACCAAAAATGGTTTAAAACTGAGTCTCAAACAAGGTGACACCACTTTTATTCCCTACATATATGCGCACATCCATAGTTTCTACCTATTGAAAGATAAATATCTATGTTTATATACATTATAACATTTCTCTCACCAAAATTAATGCTCTAAATTTTTAGTGTATGTCGTCAAGGGATGTGATCTAGAACCATTTGTAATATATTTATATAGTAGAAATGGAGAATTAAGAGCAACATTTGAGGAAGTTAAAAATGGAAAAAGTAAATTAAAAATAACAAGACAATTGAACATGTAAAATAAGTAACCCTTTATTCATTTTAAAAAATTGGTCAATATACACATCCCTCTTTGAGTGAGGATCCTCGACATGAGTAATGATCTAATAAAATAATACAAAATGAAAAAATATTGCATAGATATATACCTATATAAAAGTCTATATATACCCTATGTTCCTAACCACTAATGGCTTGCATGTTGATGAATAGGCCACATTCATTATTAAGTACCAATTATCTAGTAGCACTTATTCATGAATAAGGTTACTGTAACACCCTCATCCCACATTTACCTGAGTAACCGGCCAACCGAGGTAAATATGTGAAGAGAGGCCACTATAATGGGATTCAACCTCCTAAGCCACCTTAAGGAAGTGGAATCAATGGAAAAACACCAGACAGACCTTCCACATCAGCAAAAATACTCATAGGAGCCATCCCAACTACTCAAGTAACTAGCCCCTTAGACAAACTAAAGTTTTAGAGCATCAAACCCCTGGGTTCTCCCTTGATATGGATAATGGTGCATATGGGATGCTCTAGAAACTCGCACAACAACAGATGCATGCGTTCAGGGACTTTTCTCCTCATATTTGTGCCTATGACTTCGGGATTTGTGCCACTTTTTAAGGCCTAGATCCCAAGTCACTACCCAAAACCCAATGATAGGTTCATAAATGAATTTACACAAAACAAAATGATACATTTCAAAAAACATTAACAAGGTCTAAACTAGATGCCTACTAGCCACGACACTCATTTCATCAAACATGTTACAAATATGTAATCTATAGGTTTAAATAATAGATTTGAGCATAGGGGTCTCATACTTATATGAGAATCACTAAGAAGCCTCGTTTCCTTATATCATTAGATGCATTATCATATATTAGGTCATAGATACATTTCTCATTCATTTACAAATCAAAATATGAGGAAAGCCAAATATCATCACTCTCATAATACATGCTTATAACCAGCATAATAACAATGGAAATATCAAGGATACATCAACCATAGAATCAACATATAAAGTGGTACATTTACACATAGGTTACAAAGGAAAGAACATCTTATTAATGAATTCAAAATCTAACACAGTATGGGACTACCACGTTCCACTTGACCATATATTGGTTGACCGAGATCTCTCTTCAGCCAATCACCCCTTGCCATATTCCGAGCATGAATGGGAACCAAGGCTTCCCAAGGTTAAACCACCTCACCCTCATCAATAGAAATCGGGCTCTATGAAAATCCACATTGGATTGCTAGGAAAAGATAATAAGCATGTAATAACAGGCCTTACCATGATCTCCACCATATCACTAGGCCAAAACAAGCATGGATGCCACAAGATTTCTCCACCTACACCATGAGGAAATTTACTGCCTCCTAGTGTCTCAGGCCTTACTAAAATCTACTCTAGATCACTAGGCCCTAACCGAGACACTAATGTTTGGCCTTTACCACAAACCACACATGATCATTAGGCCCTAACCGAGATTCCACACTCGAGGATTTACAATATAACCATCCTGGGATTACTAGGTATAATGGAGAACACCCACCTCTAGGCCCATCGAGGGAACACAAAATATGGCTTTACCATAACCCATAGTCCGGTTTATGGGTTACTAGGCAATGTGTTCATTTACTTATAGATTCACCTCACTCAACTCTGAATCCATGCAAATATCTAGCTCAATCAAAACATGAAAACACCATCAAACCATGGTTATCTAAAAATGGCAAGGCTAGGCTAAAAACATTGTTACACCTAGTAAAACCCATGCAATGACAATAAAGAACCACATGCAATACCATGCATGCCAAATCTATCAAGGAAATTATGCATGAAAATCGATACCTGCAAAGAATATTATTGTAGCTCTTTGATCCTGGTCTCCCATGCTTTCTGCTTCCTTCATCTTGCCTTATTTTCCTTTCTTGATCCAATGCTGAAATGCTCCATGAAAACTCTAAGTGTCCAAGTGTTAGAGAGAGATAATAATGAGAGAGCTCATAAACTGAACTATCAAAAGGTACCACTGATCCTAAGAAGCCTTTTTATTAATGAGGTATTGAATTTCTTCATTTTTCCATTATTTTCCTTCATTTTTCTCCGCACATGTAATCTATGACCTTCCACCTTCCTTTTCTAATAGTTTCCATTATTTTCATAAATAAATGTGCCAAAATGCCATTTTACCTTTCCAAATCATTTTCCAATTTCCTTATCCATTATAAACCAATGAACACCCACACTACAATGTCTTGCACGACATTAAGCTTGGAATAAGTGTCCCATCAATTGTGGTTATTATTTTTCCTTTATTAACTTTTATTACATGGAATTTTCACTAGGGATGTTATAAAACCCTCCCCCTTGGGGGACAACCTCCTCGGTGTTCAACCACACATATACCTCAAAAAAATCGCTGAAAAGAAAACATATTTCCAAAGTAGCTTTATAACTTAGCTCGTTGGAGTATTTACAATGATCCCAATTCTTAGAAGCGAACCAACATGAAATAATAACATCATAATAACATGAAACCCATGCTGCTTATTAGAGCCTTATAACTTAGCTCATGGTAGTATTTACATCCACATACATATGTACATATATCAAAATATCACCCAAAAATATGTTAAAACATATACCAAACATCATACCAAAAATTATTTTCCTCAACCAGCAAATGATGAAGGATACATGGTCGACATCTAATCTTCCATCTCCCATATAGCTTCATCAGTCCCAAAGTGCTTCCACTACACTTTAACCTGCTCAATTGCTTGGTTTGAGAGCATGAGCATCTTTCTTTGTAATATACATTGTGGTCCCAGCTAGAATTCTCCATCTGATTCCACTGGCAATATAGACCAGTCAATCACATGATCAACATCTTTAACATACTTCTTCTGCAATGACACTTCGAAAAGATCATGGACTTTTACTTTCATACGTAGTGCAAGTCAATAGGTTGTTGGTCTGATCCTCTCAAGGATCTTGAAAGGTCAACAAAACTGAGGAGCCAACTTGGTACATGATCCAATACGCAAGGATCTCTTGTTTGGTTTGATGTGTAAGTACACCTATTCCCCAACATGAAACTCCTTAAACAACCTCTTCTGATCTTCATAAATTTTCTGGCTATCCTATGATGCATTCAAATTCTTCTTGATTACCTAAATTTCTTGCTCCATGTCTACCAACATGCCTGGTCCAATCAACACCCTATTAACTGGATCACTCCAATTGATGGGAGTATTACAGTTCTACCCATACAATGCCTCAAATAGACTCATCTTCAACTATTATGGATACCCATTTTTGTAAGAGAACTCTATCAGTAGAAGATACTCTTCCCAATTTCATTGTTGATGCATCACACACATCCTAAATGCATCCTCTAATATCTTCATGACCCTCTCAATATGTCCTTATGTCTGCAGATGATAAGTTGTACTGAAGGCCAACATTGTGCCCAAAACTACAAATAGTGCCTTCCAAAAATTCAAAATGAACCTTGCATCCCTATCTGACACAATATTATTTAGAACTCCATGTAATCTATCCATGTCCCTTATGAATAACTGTGAAACATCACTCGCTAAGAATGCAGATTTCACTAGAATGAATTTCTCTACCTTTGTCAACATGTCCACCACTACGATGATGGAATCATGTTATCTCACTGTCCTCAGAAAACATGTAATAAAGTCCATGGAAAGTTCCTACCATTTCCATTCTGGAATCAGAATCGGTTGTATCAGTCCACTTGGATGCTTACACTCTACCTTCACCTGCTGATAATCCAATTACCTAGCCACTGACGCTGCTATGTCTCTCTTCAAATTCAACTAGTAATATAATTTCTTTACTTCTGTGAATGTCTTCTGATAACCTGGGTGACCTGAATATGGTTTCACATGAAAATCCCTCAATATAACTTTCTTTAGGTCACTCCTATCTAGAACATATATCATGTGCGTAAATCTAACTAATCCATATGTCCTGAGATGATCGTCCACATCTTGTGCACCTACATTTGTACTTCTACCTATACCACTACCTGTACCTTTACCTATACCCTATATCTATACATGTACCACTACTTGTACCTGTACCTAGACTATGTTGTAATATGTACATAATATCCTTATACCTATCATGCTATTAACCTGCCTGCAAAATCCTATCCCATAAATCTTTCTTGTAGGAGCCCATAGCTGCTATATGATTCACCTGTATCTTCCTAGTAAGAGCATCTACAACCTTGTTCTCTTTTCCCTTTATGTACCTAATCTTGAATTTAAACTCATTGATCGTGGTCAGCCATCTAGCTTGGTTGGAATTCAGATTTGGCTACTCAAACAAGTATCACAACCCACTCTAATCACTCATTAATACAAACCTCCTACCAAGAAGGTAGTGCCTCCACATCTTCAATGCATGAATGATCACTGCCAATTCCAAATGATGTGTCGGATATTTCTTCTCATGTTCATTTAGTTTTCATGATTCATAGCATACCACCTATACTTCTTACATAAGGAATCCAACAAATCGTCTTTTACAAGCATATGTGGATACCATGAACTCTTTGTCTGGATATGAAATCTTTAACATTGGAGAGGGTGTCAACAACTGCTTCAACTCATCAAAACTAGCTACACATCCCTCTTTCCATTCAAACTTCTTACCTTTCCTTTACAATGATGTAATATGATAAGAAATCTATGAGAAGTTCCTAATGAACCTCTTGTAATAACCTGCTAACCCCAATGAAGGATCTCACCTCATCCACATTCCTGGGAGCTTCACACTCGATGATAGCTCTTATGTTTTTTGGATCCACTTTTATGCCCTCCTTGGAGAAAAACAGGTCCTAAGTAATGTACCTTTGTCTGAAAGGCACTACACTTGCTGAGCTTAGGATACAACAGATGCTCTCTCAACAACATCAACATTGTTGCCAAATGCTCGACATTCTCTTCCTCACCTTTAGAATATACCAATATGTCAACAATGAACACAATAAAAAATTTGTCCAAATATGGATGCAACATATTATTCATCAAACACATAAAGGTATTTGGAGAATTAGTCAAACTAAATGGAACTACAACAAACTCGTGATGGCCATAGCTATTCTGGAAAGTTGTCTTCTAGATGTCCTTTTGTTTTATGCATACTTGATGATATCTCGATCTCAGATCAATACTCAAGAACATTGTTGCTCACATTAGCTGATCAAATAAGTCATCAATCCTTAGCAACAAATACTTGTTCTTGATGGTCACTTTACTCAAAGGCTTGTAGTCATTTTAGAATCTAAGAGTACCATAATTATTCTTCATAAACAATATCGGTGCACCCCAAGGTGATACACTTGGCCTAATGTATCCTTTGTCAACCATTTCCTTTAACTAATAATTCAATGGCACCAACTCTGGAGTGTTCATCCTATATGGTGCTTTTGATGTTAGATCTACCCTTGGCAGCAACTCAATAGAAAATTATACTTCCCTGTGAGGTGGAAGCTATGAAATATCTAGGGAAAATACATCCTAAAACTATTGTAGAACTAGGTACCTACTCAAAAAATATACATCCTCAACTTCCTTACATTTTTCACTACAAATAACACACACCCTTTTCTGCAACTACACTTTTCCTGCATAGCTATCACCATCCTAACTGATGTGTATTTTTTCTTTCCCTGTAAGACACTTCATTCCCCATTGTCATCCGAGCACCCAATGGCTTTTTCATAACAATCCACCTTGGTCATATGAAGGTATAGATAGTCCATACCCAATAGTATACGATATGATCCCAACAGCAATACATTCAAGTGCACTGATGTAGACATGCCATTCAACGCAAATGCACAAGCTCTTACCCAATGATGGAATGTTTTCTTTATACTTGTAGCCAACTACACTAACAAATATTTTGCATGCACTTCTTTATTCAAACCACACTTTTCCACCAGGATAGGACTAACATAACTATAATTAGATATAGGTTCAATCAAAATGGAAACAACTTTATCACAAAGCTTACCATCCATCTCAATGATAGATGTTCGATGGTCTTCTTGTTTGTTATCCAACGTTGCCTAGATGAGAGGAATGATTTGAACAACATCCTAATATTATGTGCCTTCTATGCACTATATATTTGAGGTATACCACCCTCATTCTGTGGACAATCTCTCTAGATATGTTCCTTGCCACATGTCCAACATTCCAACTCTCTAGTACCATCACCCCTATGTTGTTGTTGTAACATATGTCCCTGTTTAGCTACATTGAACTTCTTTTGTGGTGCCACATTTTCTTTCTCTTATGCATTATGAGGCCTTTCTATTTTCGGTTTCCATTTAGCTTTACCTTTATCTTTCCCTTTCCATCCTTGCTAAGATTCATTCCTGTGCTTTGATTGTTCATAGAAATGTTTCAATTTCCCAATAAATTACTCAAGTGATCAAGGCTCGTGATACTCAATCCGATCTATAAATGCTAATGGAAAACCACGGATAAATCGCTGAACTTTAGCCTTCTCATATTTAATATACAATACATACCTCAATAGTTCCAGGAACATAGTCGTGTACTCTTCATCTATCATTGATCCCAACTTTAGCTCATAAAATTATTTTGCCTTATAGTTGTAGTACCTTTTTGACAACTACTTCTTCCTGAAAAGCCTCTTGAAATCATGTCAAATCAAGTCCTCTATCTTGATGTCTCTGACCCACTTCACATATTCCCATGAGATATATGTTTTACCTCTTAGGCTTAAGATAACTACTCTGGCCTTCATATTATTTGTGTAATTATGCAACTCAAAGAACTTATTCATCCCAAGTATCCAAACCTTTTAATCTTCTAACTTGTTCAAATATCCATCAAAAGTAGGTGTCTTTGTTTTCTAAAATTCATCTTGAAAATATCCCCTATCACTCCTCTTATATGGATGATAACAATTATGATCATAATCCATATTAGAACCATAACTAGAGTAGTACATGTGTGCATCACCTCTCCTATCCGGAGTATCCAACAGCCTACCATCTCTCACTGTGTCATCTCTATCAGACCTATGACCACTATGATACCTACTTCCATGTCCCCCATTATATTTTTCCTCTTGCCTATGGCTGATCTGATGTAGCCCCTGTCGCTACAATTCTGACAAAATATGGAGTATTGCAATAACCCTGGCTTGTTTCTCTTGTTCAAGCATGATTTTTTCATTGTCTGCCTTACAACTCCTTATTTCTTCCTTCAAGCTTTTGCATGTGTCTACTAAATGGGAAGAGTTCCTGAAAACATGTTTATCATCTTATTCATAGGGATAATCTTAGTATTCTACCATCTTGCTAGCCAATTTGATATCTTTCCTACAAGGCATACTATGTTAGCTAAACCAAATCACAATAAATAAACATACCTTAGTAAAATTTTGGGAGGATATCTCATCTAGAAGATCAAGAAATCAACGTAGTACATGTATAACATAATCATGACAACATATATACATATAATATGTAATCATATAAGCATATAAGCAACATTCTAGCTACAGTCTAGTCATCAATACATGGCCATATCAACTACACATACTATGACCTCTTGCATGACAACAACAACCATATTAATGTACACTAAAAATATGTAAGCATAAACAACATGTAACCAATCATACACTCATGACAACACACTTCACAAAAATGACATCTTCTTTCACATGCCAACATCACTAGAACCATGACTCACACCATGCATATGCATCATGTATATATACCACAAGGATTATTAACATGTTAGGTCGATATACTACTAGTGTAACCCTTTATTGTTATTAATGCAACCACCTTATTGTATTCATGTCCCCATATTGTTATTATTCTACCCCTTTGAAACCTGCTAGAATTATTATTGTGCCCTTACAATATTATTGTTATGTAGGCTTTGATTATATTATGACCCCTTAGACTCCTATATATGGAAAGGGGGTCTTGTCATTTCTATCATCCAAGAATTTTTCATTTATGTAATGTAAAGGAGGTTTCCCCCTCGAAGAGGCTAATTTCAAAGTCTTTGATCTATATCTTCTTCTATTTTATGAACTGGTTACATAACATTTGGTATCAAACCTTTAGATTCTAGGGCTTCACTACTCCAAATAGGTCCTCATGAAATTGTCACTAAATGCTTTTTTATATGAAGATTCAGAAGATGAAATCAAAACTAAGTTGATCAAAAACCTTGAGGAGCCTCCTATCTAAATTTAGATCCTTTCTCACTATATTTTAAGAGATATGAGCTAAGGAAGTTAGGGTTTTTGCAAGCTCTAGAATTCCATCTCAAATAGATGACTTAGGGAAAACCGTCATAACATTTTCTCTAAGCATCGAATTTAAATTTCGTAAAAAGTGACTGAAGTAGGATGGATTTTAGCTTGTTGGGTATCTTTTTCAGCATCAAAGGTCAAAATAGTGACACGTGGAACGCCTTACAAGTTTGTTCTACTAAACTAGTCTATAACCAGGTCATCGTGGGATATTTTGTATAACTTTTTCTTGAAGAATCCAATATCGATCAGAATTGTTGAGTTGTAAAGAGGACTTAGAATACTACCATAGGATGAAATGTTAGAACTTGGATATCTCAAATTACATATTCACAATTTTTACAATATCGAACTCCTTAAAGAAAGAAAACAAATGTCTCAAATCAAGAAAATATAAACAACTAGTAAGAAAATTTGGATGGATGATTTGAAGAATGCGATTGAAGCTAAGATAAATGGTTTTATGTATGGAATGGAAGCTAATATCGATGTTATAGAAGAAAATTTGAAAGGAAGCATGGAATATTTGATGAAAGACAGGGAAGGTTTTAAGGAAGGTTGGACAAAGTTGCTACAAGAAAGGCTTGCTAATGACGAAAAGGTAGTAGAGGAAATTCATGATGAAAACAAAAGAATGTTAATCATGATTTCATAGAAAATAATGTTGGATTGAATACCCAACATATTCAAAACATAGATATGAGTAAGTTTGATGGCAAGGATCCGGTAACTTGGATACTATAGATTTATCTTTATATTTAGAACCAAATCAGTTTGTATGGTATAGAGGGTCTTATTCTCGTAAGCCACTTGTCACCTAGTCAATTTTCATGGAGGAAATGATAGCACATTATGAGTATACAAAGAAAGACACCTTCTTTAGCCAATTGATAAATCATAAGTGTGTTGAGAAGAAATTAATTTACATAGATGGGGAAGAGTAGGAAGAAAAGGAATAAGAAATGTCAAAAGAAGAGGATATACACCAGGAAACAACCCTAGAGAGAGAAGAAATGAACCTTACCATGTATTGTAATGCATTGATAGTAATTACCATTCCTAAAACTCTTAAGATAGAAGGACATATCAAGAATAAAAATGTAATAGTGTTGATTGATTCAGGTAGTACCCACAATTTTATTCATTGTAAGATAGCCAAGGAATTGAATTGATTCCTATATCGAACACCAGAGTGTCAAGTAATGGCTTTAAATGGAGGTACCATAAATTTCTCTAGAAGGTGACATAACATCAAGTTATCCATAGGATAATATGTCTTTAAAATTCCAAATCTTTCGATTCCAATGGGTGATGTTGATGTTGTACTAGGATTGCAATGCTTACAATCTTTATGGATGATAGCTTTCAATTTTCAAGAACTTTTCTTGATTTTTTTGGGGAAGGAAAGGAATTTGAATTAAGGGGTATCACAGGGAAACCAAGAAATATAATCAGCTCTAATGGCATGAAAAAGCTTCCAAAGAAAGAGCTTGGGGCATAATTGCACAAATTATGTTCACTTGAGGTTCAAACAATGAAATCATATATTTCTCCAGATCTCCAAAAGTTTTTGGACAATTATTCTAAGGTTCAAGTAGTGGACGATCACATCAAGATTCAACAACGAGTTCTCCAACCCTTAAAGGATAGCCCCAATTTGGCATAGAATCGAATTAAACAATAGGCAGATCAACATCGCAATGAAGGAAGTCTTGATGTAGGTGACTAGGTATTTTTACAGCTACAACCATACAAACAAATGCCCCTCAAGCAAGCTAAGAAGGATAAAAAATTATAACTACTGTATTATGGTCCTTTGCAAAGTGTTTCAAAATATTGGTACTATGGCATACAAATTGGAGCTTCCTACATCTTCCCAAGTGCACGTGGTTCTCCAAGTTTCATGATTAAAGAAGGTTTACAGGTGAAAAGCTCCCAATTCAAACAATATTTCCAAGATGTGATGAGGAAGGAAAAGTCATATTGAAACATGAAGCACTCACAGAAACAAGAACCTGACAGCTAAGAAATCAATCAATTTCAAAGCATCTCTTTAAGTGGAAGACCATACTTAGTGAAGATTCCACATGGGAGGACACAAATTTTATGCAGAAAAATTGAAAACTGCTCAAGCATTGAGGACAACACTTTTTTGGTGGAGAGGGGCATGTTAAGTCCCTATACTACTAGTGTAGCCCCTTATTGTTATTAGTGCAACCCCGTTATTGTATTAATATACCCATATTTTTATTATTATGCCCCATATAATCCCACTATCATTATTATTGTGCCCTTACAATATTATTGTTATGTAGGCTATGATTATATTGTGACCCCTTTGACTCCTATATACAGAAAGGAAGTCTTGTCATTTGTATCATCCAATAATTGTTCATTTGTGTATATAAAGGAGGTTTCCACCACGAAGATGCTAATTTTGAAGTCATTGATCTACCTCGTCTTCTATTTTGGGTTCTAGTTACATAACATAACACACATGCAATAGACATTAATGCATGACCAACACATACCTCCCATCCATTCCAAGGGATGAACCATGCTCTAATACCACTTTGTGACACCCTCATCCCACATTTGCCCATGTAACTTTCCAGCTAGCCTAGATATGATAGAAGAGGCCACTATAATGGGACTCAATCAGCTAAGTCACCTTAACGAAGTGGAATCAAAAAAGAAACACCACACAAACCTTCCAAATTAAAAAAAAAAAATCCTAGGAGCCATCCCAAATACTCAAGTAACCAACCCCTGAGACCAACTCAAAATTTAGTGAATCAAACCCTTGGATGCTCCCTTGATATGGGCAAGGGTTCATATGGGAGGCTCCATACGTTTTCACAATAGGGCATGTGTGTGTCTAGGGACTTTTATCCTCAGACTTATGCCTACGAATATAGAATTCTTGCTACCTTTTTAGTCCCTAAGCCTACGCCACTTTCGATAACTCTATTAGGTGCAGTGGAAATACGCAAGCATAAGCAACATATAACTAATCATACACTCATGAAAACACACTTCACAACAACAACATCCTCCTTCACATGGTGACATCACTATAACCATGACCGACACCATGCATATGCAACAATCACATAGACCATAAGGATGATTAACACACATGAAACTGACATGAATTGATGACCAACGCACACCATGCATCTAGTCCAAGGGGTAAACCATGCTCTGATACCACTCTATAACACCCTCACCACACATCTGCCCAAGTAACTAGCCAACCAGGGTAAATATGTGATGAGGGGATACTATAATGGGATTAAACCTCCTAAGTCACTTTAAGGAAGTGGGATCGATGGAAACACACCACAAAAACCTTCCACATCATCAACAAAACTCCCAGGAGCCATCATGGCCACTCAGGTAACTAGCCTCTGAGATGAACTAAAGGTTTAGTGCATCAAACCCCTAGACTCTCCCTTTATTTTGACAAGGGTGCATCTTGGAGGCTCCAGACGATCGCACAACAAGGTTTGCATGTCTCTTGGGACTTTTCATCTAAAAACTATGCATGTCACTCTCGTATTTGTGCCAGTTTTTTAGTCCCAAAGCCCAGGTCACTGCCTAGAACTCAATGGCAGGTTCATAAATTATTTTACACAACAAAACAATGATACACTTTAAAAGCTTTGACAAGGTCTAAATTGGACCCCTACTTGCCATGAGACTTGCATTTCATTGAACATGTCACAAATATGTAATCGACAATTTTAAATAACAGATGTGAGCATACAGGTCCGATACTTATATGAGAATCACTAAGAAGCATTGTTCCCTTATATCATTAGCCTCATGATCATCTATTAGGTCATAGATACATTTCCCATTCAGTTAGAAATCAAAACATGAGGAGAGCCATACATCGTCACTATCATAATACATGCATATAACTAGCATAATAACAACAAAAAAAATCAAGGATACATCGTCCATATAATCCACATATAAATTAGTAAATTTAAACATAGTATAGCAAGGAAAGAACCTCTTATTAATGAATTGAAAATCTAACACGATATGGGACTACCATGTTCCACCCGACCATATATTGGTTGAGTGAGATGTCTCTTCATCCAATTACCCCCATGCCATATTCTAAGCATGAACGTGGGACTCAAACCAAAATAACTAGCCATGGAATCCTAAGGCTAAACCACCTCACTCTCATCAATAAAAATTAGGTTTTACTGCAATCCACACTTGTTCACTAGGTGGAAACAATAAACATGCAATAATAGGATTTACCGTGATCTCCGCCAGATCACTATGCCAAAACAAGCATGGATTCCACTAGATTTCTCCACCAACACCATGAGGAATTTTCATGTCTCCTAGTTTCTCAAGCTCTATTGCAATCCACATCAAATCACTAGGCCCTAACTAAGACATGGTCTTTGTCCTTTACCATAATCCACACTAGATCACTAGGCACTGACTTAGACTCCACTCTATAGCCTTTACCATATATCCTATCTTGGAATTACTAGGCCTGATAGGGAGCACCCACCTCTAGGATTTACAGTATACCCCTCCATTCATCTGTCGAAGAGTAATCCTAAGCCCACCAAGGCAACACAAAATCTCGCTTTCCTGCAAGCCACGATCTAGTTTAGGGGTTACTAGGCCCTGTTTTCTTCTATTTTGACATCCACCTCACTCAGCTCTGAATCGAGTTGGAGATCTAGCTCAACCAGAACATCAGAACCCCATCACACCATGGCTATTTGGAAATGGCAAGGCTGGGATAAAAACATTGTCATGCTTGTTAAAACTCATGCCATGACAATAAAGAACCACATGGAATAACATGCACTCCAAATATAGAAAGGAGATCGCACGTGAAAATCAATACCTGAAAAGAATCATGTTGTCATTGCTTGATCCTACTCTTCCTTTCTTTATCCTTCCTTCCTCTTGACATATTTTCCTTTCTTGATCCAATGTGGAAATTCTCTAAGAAAACTCCAAGTGTCCAAGAGTGAGAGAGAGATAATAATGAGAGATCTCCGAAATTGAACAGACAAAAGGTACCATTGATCCTCAGAAACCATTTTATTAATGATTCCTCTAATTTCTTCATTTTTTCTATTATTTTCCTTCATTTTCCTCCTCGCATGCAACCTATTACCTTTCACCTTCATTTTCTCCTAATTTCCATTACTTTCATTAATAAATGTGCCAAAAATTCCATTTTTCCTTTCCAAAGAATTTTCCATTATCTTTGCCAATTCCCTTAGCCATAATAAACCAATGGATACCCACACTAGGATGTCTTTCCTAACATTTAGCTTGGAATAAGTGTCCAATCAATCGTCATTATTATTTTTCCTTCATTAACTTTTCTTACATGGAACTTTGCCCAAGGTTGATACAATTACTCCTTTAATTACTAAAAAAGAAAATACTTCGAAGGCCTTATTCAAAGAGTATCACCATCATATATCAATAAAATAATTGAACTAACGATATTAAGTACCCATAACATTCATACATGGATTATTATTCTACTGAAGGTTAAAGTCAATCATTCATTTGTGGCCATTTATATCTAGATGGCCTTGAAACATTTCAAACCATTCTTAATATTGAAAAGGTATTCCATAAGATCAAATATCTCATTTAATAATGACTATTGAGGTCTTGAGTCCTTACACAAGAAGTGGAGTGGTAACCTAAAATCCACAACTCTTATCCGTTAGACATTTTAAGAAAGACATTAACATTGCCAATGAATTGGTTGATACTAACATGGGAGCTTGGGTGTTTTTTTCGATTAGAATACATTGGTAGATGTCCACTATAATATTATATAGTGTAAAAATATCAATTTCAAACAATATCTTTCTTCAATTGGGCCTATAATTACCTCTATCCTAATGGGGATATTGGAAGTGGAACATAGTTAAGGCCATCACTAAATATAATGCAGTTCACGATTATAATTTATTATGTCCAAAGATCATTCTTGATGACTATATAAATAATACATTGAGGATAAAATCAACTTATTGAAGACCTTCCTTCTTAAACTTTGTAGCTTATAGAAGTCACTATTTGAACATACGAAGGCTTTATTTACTTAATCATCAATAACGAGAAGAATATTTGTGAATAGGTAACTTCGTCCACATGGACCTTACAACCCAGATGCCATCTATTTAGTTGAGTCAAGTCATTTAAGTATATCAATTGGTTTTTGTCTCTCACTAATTATTCTTGGGAATGGGCCTAATTATTTTTGTGTCCATTTTTTACTAGCTTCCATTTTTCTTAAAAGTACATATTAAGAAATAGACTACCATGATATGTAAAATTATAGGCTTTCATTGAGAGTGGAAATAATTTATTTCATTTAGAAGAAAATAAATTATATATAATTTAATCATAGTCAACTTACAATTATTCTTATTGGTTTGACAGCTAGACTTTTGTAAACCTATTCATGTAGATTCCCTTACAAACCTATAAGGTAGAACTAGATATTATTTTCCTTCATGAATTTCATAGAATATTTATCATGTATATTAAAAAGGGGGATGCATTAATATTTTATTATATGTTTTTGTCTATTTTCTATAATGATAACATTTAAATGGTCATCCTTGTCATAAAAAAAATCAATATGATAAGGAAAACGACAAAATTAACTCCTTATTCTTTTTATATTTTGAGTGGGTTTAACGGTTAAGAACATGTGCTTCCACCTAATAGGTGATATGGTCAAACCTATAGGGGCATAGAGTATGTACAACTCTCGAGAATTTATATGGGTCTTGAGCATGTAAACCTCTATAGACTTTAGAGTGGGAAAAGTATGTAGACCTCAAACACATGATGATAAAAAAGACCGAAAGGTAGGACATTTAGATTTCTCTAGGATTTACCCAAAAAATAAATGATTGAATGTATAGTTAAACCTCTCTTCACTTTAGAGTGTTATTTGGTATGCACATACACATCTTCATGTTTTAGAAGGGGTATAATATGGAAACCTCTAATATTTACAAATAACATGTGTTTTACATGTTTTATTTATTTATTTATTTATTTATTTTTCATATATTTTCAAGTCAAAGTTTCTTGAAATTTGGGTAAACATTCTAGGAATTGTAGCTTTGAATTGTTGACTTTACAGTCTTAGTTTATTATGGGATTTTTAGTGTGTCGAATCTATTTATGTATTTAAACTAAAGTTTAATAATTGAACATTGTGATCTCATCATGATTTGTATTGTTGAATTGTGGTAAAAAATGTTATGCAGGTGTTGTCATTGATGTCAATTCATGTTAGTTGTGGTCATTAACTTCTATCATTAATGTCAAGCCTAAGTAGGTTCTGTGAGATAATGTCAAAAGTGTCATGACCAAAGGAGGATATTGGTAAGTGAAACACTATTGTTGCCATTGTCATGTTAAATTTGTTGTTGTTGTTGTGTTAAGTGTGTCAAGGACATTTGAAGGCTTCTCTTATTTGGTTCCCTAGTTACAAGAGGAAAACTAAGTGTTAATATGGATAGCTCTCTACAAAACCATTCCAATGCTATATGTCACTTGATCTAAATCCCACGAATTAAGGAGAAAATTTGATTTGATGTGTAGAAATACAAGTGGCAGGCTTTGATTGACCATACATAATAATGTGGAGTATATGTGGACACACAATACTGTCCAAT
Source organism: Pinus taeda (assembly GCA_000404065.3). Taxonomy (NCBI): domain Eukaryota; kingdom Viridiplantae; phylum Streptophyta; class Pinopsida; order Pinales; family Pinaceae; genus Pinus; species Pinus taeda. Next base: position 3,669 of record APFE030558858.1, on the reverse strand, counting down.
ATGAAAGGTGTTGCAAAAAAATTACCATATAGAGTTTAATTCGAGAAGTATAGGATAAGTATGGCGCACTCATAGAGAAAACGTTCAAGTAAGTGGTAGAGTAACTGATGAACCACAAAACATATCCGTGGGTAAGATCGACAACCCCAATTCACCTCATGTGAAAAATACATGTGGAAGTTAAAATGTTGGTGCTTGAATGATAGCTCCAATAGAAGAGATTGAGTTGATCCGATGACCGAGAATTGATATTGAATGCCAATATACAAAGAAATTAATGTGTAGTCCAATGCACAATAGGATATGATGGAAGAGACTAATTTTATCTTAAGACCTCAAGTTGACATTGAATTATAACAAGCACATAGGTTAGCATGCAAAAAAATCTCAATATTATCTAATGGCTACAAAAAATTTGAGCAGATGACTCAAATCAACATCATTATTTATACATGTCTAGTCTTTATTGAATGAAATTTAATTCAATCCTATATTCATATTCTAACAAGGAAGTAGACATGGAACTAGGTAGTAGTAACATTGCTGAAACGATGATGTGGTAGGTGGATTCGTCATTCTCAGGTGGCCAAGGGGACCTTTTTCGAGTTACACATGGTAGTGACATGGTGGCGACATGGATTTACATGTGGCATATAATGATGAGCAATGGGATTGTGGTACATACACATGTCAAGTGGATGTTAAAGGGATTTAAGTGCTTAGTTCCAACGTCAAGTCACATAGAGAAATATGTTAATCTTTCAACATTGAAGGAAAGTTAAAGGGAAGTTCCAAGGATCTAGGATCAACAAGACACAAAACGGATTTATAAATGGTAAGGCTATTAACAAAAGCCCGAAAAACTAGATTTGGTAGTCAAAAATAGAATGATGTTATGTATATATAAGTAGGAAAAATCCACGTGAATAGCTATAATCTTATGAAAAAAAGTGTACTAAATCTATTTCAGAAGTAGGATTTTTGTATCTTGGTATGAACGAGGACAAAAAGGCACAACTAGACTACTGGAAGTGAACATAAATATATTCAAAATGAGAACAAATGAGTTGGAGTCACAGATAAATTTGTAGAGGATGATGCAATCAAAGGTTGATTTATCGAGTTAGTGTGAGTTGGAGAAGTGGGGATCTAAAGTGTGATATTGAGGTTGCAGAAAACAAAATTAAGGGAATACTGATCAAGAAAGATTTCTTAAGGAGATTTAATTTGAATTAATAAATAAAATAGAAAAATCAGTTTCATAAAAAAGAACCATAGATATGAAGCAATGAGAATCAAGTTGCAGAAATGAAAATTAATAAATAATTGATCAGAGACCCATATTTGTGAGTAGATATAATTGAATTAGAGAAGACTTAGATTCATGACTTTAAAATTGTACCAGTAATGCCTTGACAAAATAACTTCAGATCTGAGTTTAAAAATTGATGAAAGAGGGATCTAAAAGGATGAGTAAGTAGGTGCTTGTAGGCAAAGCAGTTTAAGTCCCTTTTTGGTTGGTTCCCATAAATATCAGGAGGATGGTGCCTCAAATAGGTTGGTTCCTACAAATAATGTGAGTTTTTGTTTGCAAATAAAAATGAGGTTGGCACCTCAAGTAGGTTGGTTCCTATGTAATTATATTTATATTTGAAGTTGGTGTTCGAAATAATACTGAGAGGGGGGCTGAATCAGTATTATCAAATTCTTTTCAATATGCCTTCATTAATTTATTGATCATTAACTTGTATATAATAATGAGCATGAAACAAGAAAGACAGATAGTCACACCAAAGAACACCAGATATAAGGTGGAAACCCAATGTGGTGGAAAACCACCTGCTGCAATATGTTTCTATCTTCTTTCAATTAGAAACTTCTTTTACAATGATTTTGTACTGGTGCAGTCCTTTACCAGTACGCAAGCTGCAACCTGTAGAGAGCTACAACTCTCTCTCGTTTTCCATTCTCTCCTGGAAGGGGGCTACAACCCCCTTTTTGCTCTTTTACTTCTTTAAGGACCAAGTTTCATTAATTTTCAAATTGGATCCATGAACATCAAATAATCATCAAGTACATGAAAATCACCCAATCTCCTTATACGATAAACCAATGAATTACCCACTCTTCAGAATGCTATAAACAGAAAAGAATACCGGAAATCTAAACCCAGAACTCTACTGCAATAGATAAAAGACAATCAACAATTGTTTCAAGATAAGACCACAACTTCACTAACAAGGGCCTGCGTATATCTGCAGCTCTTCTGAGACGGAACTGCGCAGATCCGCACTGGTTGTTCTTCAGCTCTGCGTACTTTTCTTCAGATCCGCACCTTTACTTCTGACATACTGCGTATACCCGCATTGTCCCTTCTTCTTGCCTGCGTACCTCTCACTTCGCCCTTTTTTGTACTACGTGTGCCCCACACTGTGCCCTCTCCTGCGCTGCGTACCCCACACTGCACCTTTGGTTTCGCAGCATACTCCCGCACTGAGCCTTTTACTGTGCTACGCACCCCTGCTCTGCACCTTATGGATCGCCTGCGGACTTATGATTAGGGCCAAATTTACAGTCCTCCAATGTGCTACAATCAGTCACATCCACAGATCTGATCATGCGCTCGAGAGATCACGACTTCATAGATTTACCTTCAACTTTACTTTGATATAGATCAAGAATTTTACATTCACAACCCAATATTTCAGATCTTAAGATATTCAATTGAAAAGATACCTTAGCGAAGTGATCTCCTTCCCTATTTATAGTCAAGCCCTTATTCACACCATGGGACAAAACCATCAATAACAAATACAAGGGATCCAAACCGGGGCTAAAATAGATCCTATACCACGGGACAAAACCATAGCATCAGAAATGGTGGGCTAAGTACCATGTGCCAAACATAAGAAACCCCATGTGAGCGCACTTCACTGCCTTGATGTGAGTGAACTGGGGTTCCGCACCTTCTGAATGGGTAACCTGCGGGTATGACCTCACCTCCTCGACAGCGAACCTGCGAGTCTGCACCTTTTGAACCATTCACCTACGAGCCTCTTAATTTCCATCATTTTGAGAGCTTGAACAGACCATTGCCACTTGAGTGAGTTGCCATCAAGTACAACACCTGTATCATAGAGCTATACTAGAATCATAATGCCAACATTCTCCCCCTTTGGACTTGATGGCAACCTCTGAACAGACCATTGCCACTTGAGTGAGTTGCCATCAAGTACAACACCTGTATCATAGAGCCATACCAGAATCATAATGCCAACAATCTCCCCCTTTTTACTTGACGGCAACCTCAAGATCATCAATGTCATTCTCCCCCTTTGACATCAAGGGCAAAGGGTTATGCTCCCCCTAAGAACATGCTCCCCCTATCTGCAAATACCATAAATGACTAAGAGACATATTGCAGCAATGTTCAGACCATCATCCATGATCTCCTTCTGTACTTCCTCCATAATGCCAACAATGCATTATATGCTCCCCCTGAACCTGTGCCATTTGATCTTCGACCAATCCGCAAACCAGCACATGTACGCATATACCCAGATGAACCTTGCGTACAGCCAACACTCAGAAGAGATTCAACAACAAGATGATGCATCAACAACCCCCAGCTTTTTCCTGAGGTATTCAAAGGTCTCCCTGGGCAGTGGT